>JBBIGA010166730.1:0-16893 GCA_037576975.1 Alestes dentex | reverse complement strand
GTGAATGGGTTAAATGCAGAGAAATCATTTCACTGTGTGTTGTACTTGTATGACTATGCATGTGACAAATAAAGAGTATTGTATTGGATTGGATTTTCCCCTCCTGGAAAGCAGCAATTTTGGAGATAGGATAGGACAGGAGGATTTCTTACAGCAGCAAATATGAAAGAGGATTTTCCAATTTGCAGGATTGTTTATATCCTATGGGTTACTCAAGGCTTTTTTAGTCCCCCCAATTATGTCACCCAGGTTTCTCTTGAGGAGACCAAAATAGATTTTGTATAAATAAGAATAAGCATAAATAAAATGTTTTATAAGTCCTGAGCTCTGTATTCTGCATTGCAGTATTGGCGTCAACAACAGCTATTAGAATATTATGAATGTGTCTGGAAAATATGGCAGCAGTGCCTGAGAGCAGTGAAGAATCTGAGACTTTGGAAATCACTCATAAATGACTAACATCTGTACATCTTAGAGGAAGATTTTCAATATTGTGTTTTTCTACTTATCTTGAAAGTTTTTTGGGTTTTATTTTTCACTTTTGGTCTTTTATTCCCAACCTTACTCTGCGTAAGACAATCCTTTTGTGAACCTACCTGGCAGTAATTTTGGTGAACAGCATTATATCCACCCCTGGTTTACTCCTCTATACCTATTCGCATATCTCACCAACACTGCTGCCTTAACCAGCAGCGGAGGTGCCACAGAGAACTGGGAATACAATTTGATTATCCTGGTGAAAACCAGGAGTAAAGTTGAGCCCATGGTAAGATCCCTTCATCCATCAATGATCTCCAGAGCCAAGGTACGTCCATCTCTGTGTGTTTGTTCTGACTGGTCGAAGTTACCTTTCTAAGCCCTTTCCTGTTGAACACTTCTACAGCAGAATGTAAGTGGATCACCAATATCTCTTTATAATAAACTACGCACAGCTGCTGGTCCTGGAGTTCATGTCGACAAAGATGGCACTGGTTAAGGCAAGACTGATTGCAAACAGAACCTTCATTCTGAATGACATCTTCACTTTCCAAGGATTGGATTATCTATTAAAAACAGAAACCTGCCTTGGTGCAGCCAGGTCCTCCTTGGAACTTTTACCCACTCGTTGTAAGCTCTTCAGCTCTCCTAGGACCACGGAGACTGGTGGAAGTGTCACTGTGATTTTTACCCCCAATTTTCTTGTCAATCTACTTGTCTCCAATTCAGCAGGCTATCTAGGACTTTCACGCCGTACCACCAATACTGGGAGGGTGAAGGGTAGAGTAACGTGCTTGAAGAAGATCACAGCTAATTCTGTTGCATCAGCTAACAGAAGCCCGTGCTGGCTAGCATCACGCTGAGTGATGATTGGAGAGGAGATTCATTCAACTCACACAGAGACAGCGAGGACAGCTGTGTTGTCTTGGACCCCAGTGCGTGGACGGCTGCAGCACCACTGGGGATTGAACTCGAGATCTCACAATGACAAGTGGCTGTGATTTTTAAAGACAAGTTCAAATATACTTGAAATTTACATGAAGTTCAGTTGCTAAAAACTGGAACCCTAAACTCTTTGCGCTGGTATATAGATTTCCTAGACTAAATGTGAATTTTCTGTAACTGCTTAATCCTTACTAGTGTCACCGGTACCCGGAGCCTATCCCAGGGTCTACAGGCGCAAGGCAGGGACTCACCATGGTCAGGGCTCCAGCCCACCACAGGGCGCATATACAAACACCATTTACTCACACACTCACAGCTATGGTCAATATAGAACCCCCAGTTCACCTGACAGGCATGTCTTTGGACTGTGAGAGAAACCAGAGACAATCCATGCCACCAAGGGGAGAACATGCAAACTTCACACACATAAAGCAAGGACCGGGATTCAAACCCCCAATCCTGGAGGTGTGAGGAAACAGTGTTACCCACTGCACCACCGCAGGGCCTTAGAACGAGCAATGATTTATTAATGATTTTTCCTTGATTTTATTCAATTTCTTTAGCTTGTATTCAGTCCATAAACAGTCGCACTCATGAACCTGGCCAAACCCCAACCGCCAAAGTTCCTGGTTGTTGTTACCGGACCTTAAACCCTTTTAGTGTGAGTCGAATTTTCCAATGCTTGACTAAATGCCTTTTTATAAGTTCTCTTTGCTTTATCTCTTCAGCTGAGTGCAAGTAAATGAGTAACACTCTTTAACTCTTCCTGCTCTGCCATTGTCAGCTCTGTAGCCCCTTTTAAAATGAGAGAAATTGAGCGCAAATCCCTCCCATGGCAGAATGACACTTCTCAGGTGCTTAGCCAGGAATATAGGAAAGAAAAGCAGAAAATGAAAAAAAAGACAGGATACCGATATCCTATAAGATGTGAAAGAAATATCTGACAGACTCCCGGAAGGCTGCAGAGACAGCTAGAGAAAAATATTTTTCTCCGATTATTTCCAGGAACTGTCGCAGATCCAAGGTGCTCTCTAATACAATCAGGTATGTAATTAACCCCTCAGCCTGCCACAGCCACAATGTGTCCCCTGGAGATTTAATGCATTGCTTCACAGTCAAGATTGAGAAAATCAGGTCACAGGTTACATATATAAGCCCTCATATGACCCAGACCACCCTGCTGTCTATAATCAGTTTGAGTCCCCTTCTCCTCTTTGAAAGATATTGTATGCCATATGAAGCCCACCATGTCTCCTCATGATTGTGTGTCCTAAAAGAGACATTAGATATGACAGGCACTAGTGTGCTGTCAATTGTAAAGGCTTATTATTAGCTCCCGGCACTGTTTCTGCATGTTTAAAACATCCAGCAGTGCAGCCTTTTCTTAAAATAAATTCTTAGTCATTTTTTTTCCAAGTTTACTCTCTAAAGTTTTAGAAAAAGTGGTGTTTTCCAAACTTTGCCCATAGATCAGGAAAAAGATCTTCATAGCACAGAGTTTGCCTTGTTAAAGGTGACCAGTAATTACTGCTTAGTGCTCCTTTTTGATACGGCACTGTAATTAAATCTTTTCTTTCTATTCTTTGGGAAACAGTCATACATGCTTTTATTCCATTCTGTGTAGATTACTATCATTAGGTGCATTTTGGTGTTAAAAAAGTCGACTACAGAATTAACTACTAATGCAGAATACTGCTAGACTTTTCGCTGGCACCAAGAAAAGGGATCCCATCACTCCAGTATAAGCCAGTTTTCACTGGCTTCCTGTCTACCATAGGATCCAGCTCAAAGTTCTTCTATTTGCTTTTAAGACTTTTAGTTGGAAAGCCCTTTCCTATATTGCTGACTTGATCCACCCCTTCTCAGCCCCTAGGTCTCTAAGGTCTTCAGAGTGGTTATTGCTGGCTGTTCCACATTCCCAGCTGAAATTCAAAGGGGGTTGTGTCTTTGCAGTAGCTGCACTGAGGCTGTGAAACAACCTACCACCAAATGTTAGATCTAATTCCTCGCATGCTGTTAAGTGAAAACTTAAAACATACTTTTATAGATTAGCATTCATCTGTCCCATGCCGGTTTGGGTTGTTTCTCCATCATAAAAAAAACCTCTAAGGAAGACCCCCTACAATATTTCTCTGCAATATTTACTGCTGCAATGGAGGACAGGTTTCTGACAATGTCATGACCTGTCCTGAGGCCAGGGATTTCCCATCCCCTGGATTGCACTAAAAAGTATCCTAAGTGCCCAGATGATCCTCCTTATCTCCACTCCAGGGACACCGACAGCCCAACGCAGTCAACCTGTCATAAAACAATGTTACTGGAAAGGGTTGCACTTAAGAGGGCCCACTTCTCCAGAGTGTACAACCTCTTTTTTGAACTATGCTGACATTTACAACCAAGCAACTGCAATGCAGAGACATGTGGCATTCAAAGTACACACCAAAAACATCACACTTTTACAAAAAATATCATTTTCCATTAAGAACATTGAAATAGCAACTACTCAGGATCTGCCTGGGTTTTAATTCCAACAAAGGCTTCAACAGTCTTTGAGAGACAAGCAGTTATCTTAACTGATATCGAGAAAGTCCTTATACTGAAATGCAGAGGGTGCAACTCTTCGATCAGGACACATGCCGAGGGTTATGCTCAGTGAGGGTCAGAAAGACGACTCAGACTGCTGGGGGTGTGGCGCGGAAGCAGCATGGATGTGACAGTGATTTAAGTACCAGCCCAAACACCTCCCATCTGAAAGGAGAACCAATCATCATTGAGGACCAGATATGACAGGAATTTGGACACTCCTCACCTCAAACCCTATAAGTCGCAGTACCTCAAGTTTCTCTTTCAGTTGAGAATTTGTAGGTTACTGATTTCTAATGACCAGTTTCTGAGTTAGATCTTTGGCTCCAACCCTCTTTAAGTCCTGGATCCACTTTAAATGTTCACTTGTCAGAAATAGAGGCGCACCATATGCAAACTTCACTGCTTCACAGGACACAAAAAAATTAAAGACCTTTACCTTAAACTGTTTTTGTGGTTCAGTGTTTGGTCAGATTTCAAAAATATAAAAAGATTTAAAATGTTAAACAACTAGCCCGCTTTCGTGTTTATGGAGAAAAACTACTGTACTGTACTGTACACCAAAGCTCAACTGATTAAGTGCTTTAGTCATTCATGCAAAGGGTCAGTGTGTGAATCATAGGCTCCTCTGGGGCCACCCCACTGTTAGGGCCATTGGATTTAATGCTAGTCAGCATGAAAGTAATGAAGGTTAAGTCCACTGTGCTACTCAATAATTCTGCCATGTGTTCTAACTAGTTTGTCAGAAAATGACTATTTCTCCTACTGAACTCTACTGAATATGTGGAAAGTGAATCTGTCAAGAAAAGAGAAAGCTATCTGTCTGTAATCACTGAGAACAACTAATAATTAGTTGTACTGTGAATGCTACACTTGTTGAACCACAGTAATTTGCTTTCATGCATTTCAAAGACAATTAAATTCTCATGTATCAGGAGGTGTGGTTGCTATTCCTTGAGCTCTCTCTAATTGGTTTTATTTCAGAAAGATGGTGCTGACAATATGACAGTCTAGAACAGCCAAATAAACAAAAAAAAAAAGATAAAACCTGCAAACACCAGGATGTATTACGCCCATGATAAAAGTCAAGAATAGTGAAAAACTAAATAAATAAAATAGACTGCTTTGGCAATAACGAGAATTGTTTATGCACATTCCACCTTTGGCTTAGGACAAGGCCTCTTTTGGCTAAAAATGCTCCAAAAGAAAATTTTTCCCCTCATTCTTCTTCTTATGTAAATGTTATTTGTCCAGATGGAGATATGGCACTGGAGAAGACCCCTATGTGTACGTAGCGATCAACATTTGGAAATGCTACTATGCTGGCTTCTATGAGAATATGAAAAGGAAAAGGGACTCTGAGGGGACATCTGTCAGTGAGTCTGGAAAGGAAATTGAATAAAAAATGACAAATCAAACTGTTCATGAAATGTTTAGTTCTCCTAACTCTATACAACAGGAATGTGAAGCTGAGCCATTCATTTGTGTGAAGGACAAATAATTACCTGATTGGATTTCATTGGTATTCTCAGGAGGATGCCTCTGTTGGGTAGGTGTTCAACAGGAGTTCAAACTGATTAATCCCAGATCACTCAGGTTGGCCATCTAGCTTGAGATGATTAGTGAGCCATGCAGAAACAGGCTGTTAGTGTCTGTCATCCTGGAGTTATCAAAAAGGATTCCATCAGCACAAGATTCCTAAGACTCTATTGATCAAATAAGGTCAGTAGCACCAATTGCCTTTAAGGCCTCGTCCACACGGACGTCTGAATCAGGCGTTTTTTGTGCATTTGTGGCGGCAGGTGAGCGCGGACTGAGCGCGGACCGTTTTTGTGCTCATTGGAGCAAATCCACATGGGTATTCAGCACCGGTGCTCGGTCGGCTGCGCGTTCGTGTGGCATCAAAAAAAGTTTGGCTGAAATCCTCTCCTGCCTACAGCGCCATATCATTTTTAAAACAATAATGTCGACTGTAAGTTTTGACAAAGAATAAAACTTTGTTTTCAGTGTAGAACTACAAATCAAGATGTCCAACATGTAAACAGTCTGGTGAGAATAATTACTGCCCCCACAGGTGAATACACGAAACTACAAATTGGGCCGCAAGCTGGCGTTAAGCAGGGTCAGATGAATGCCAGTGTAACGCCTCACTGAAGTCAATCAAGCACAGATACAAAACGCAACAAAAACGTCTATGGCATTCAGAGCGCGTACATTTATCCAAGACTCAAACATCCGTGTGGACGAGGCCTAAAGAATACCGACATTGCTTGAATACCTTTTGTTTCAGAATTTGAATGAGAATCAGGTTTTACTTGTCACCTTATTCCTACACCCCTAATGCTCTGAGTGGCTTATGGAAGGAACTTCTGTAAAAAAACATGCTAAATTTTGCCCGTGTGATCAGAAGGTTGTGGGTTTGAAACCTAGGACTGCTAGTGTCATCACTGAGGTACCCTTGAGCAAGGTACCGTCCCCACACACTGCTCTCCGGGCACCACTCATTGGTGGCAGCCCCCTGCTTTACTTGGTGAATAGCTTAAATACAGATAAAGAATTTCACATTGTTTACACAGTGTGCCGTGGTGTGTTCAGACGTGACTATAAGGGGCCACTTTATTTTACTTTAACTGCTAATTACCTGTAAATATGATGGAAATGTGGAAATAAATCTAAACAATCAAATGGGTCCTAGATCTACTAACAGTCAGTTGATCCATTAAATCTTAAAAGTCTATGCCATTACACAGTAAATGTAGAAACCTGTTCAGTCAGTGCTAGAACTCATTTCTGTTGTGGTGCTAGGCCAGCAGGGTGCTAGCTCAGCACTGGATTAATGCATATTAGCTTGTAGTAGCTTTCTGCTAACCTCTTCAGGCTACTTTTGAGAGGGCAGAATAAATCCAGTCACAGACAATGTAAAGAGTCAGTTAGCAACAGTCAGTAATGTTTAACTGGCAGTTCTTAATCTGGTTGCATTTTTCTTGGCACACATTTTAAATAGAACAGTAAGGCTTTTTCGAGCAGTGATTATGAAGCCATATTCATATTTCCACGGAAGCTCAAGCTGGACTTACTTCATAGATTTATGCATGTATATGTCCAAGAAATGAAATATAGAGTGCCTATAAAGCTTCGCTCCAGTGGTCATAAAGGCATGTTTTGGGAGCCAGGGGCTTTTAAAATTTTGGCCTTTGTCAGACACTTTTCATAAACACATTTTGCACATTGACAATGTGCAACCCAATAAAACAAAAGTGCGTAGGGACGTCAGTGGAATAAATTCTAAGAAATCTGTATTTATTCGCTTTATTTTCAGATGTTTTTAAATGAATAGGCAAAAAGAGAAGCCTTCTTTTTATGACGAGTCTGTCTCATACCTTAAGTGCCACGACCATTTTCAAAGCAATTGTGCCTCCATCTCCTTTGTATTAAAAGGCTCAGTTTTGTCAGATTAGTTCACTCCAGGTTGATTAGTTGCATGGTCTTCTTCTCTATTACTGCACCCCTACAGTGCCACTCCTTTAAATGCACATTTATCAGTTTGTATGTGTTCAAACCTGCAGCTCAGTGGTGAAAAGTGGTGAGTGCTTTAGTGATCATTACAAAAATGCTATATATGTCTTTGTACAAACAGAGACACAGACAGACATCTGTAAATATTAAGAGCAGAAACTGTAAGAAACAAGTAGTGCAATGAGCACTGGGCGAGAGGACAGGGGTGCTGCCCCAAAAACCTTCTAAGTGGGGCCAATGCTAGCTACCGTTTGATGGCTGGATACTGTTAGTTAGGCCAGTGGCTGGAAATAATTTCAAATTTTAACAAAATGTTGTGGAAAAAATGCCACCATTATATTTTCACTTCAACTTCATCAAAAGCCAGACATGGTCAATGAGCGGAGATAGGAGAGTTGTCAGTTTCATACCTGCATTATCTGTTTGTAACTGACTACAAATGATCTATTTGTAACTTGCCTCAATGCAACTGGCAGTTGTGTTACCAGTGTAGTCTCACTATAACCTGTTACTGATTCAACAACATCCACCTAAATGAGAAAAACCCCAAAGCTGGAATTTCTGGATAACATAGGTTAACCTCATTCACACATTTTTACTTGGTATTTAATATACTATTTTAAACTTTCAAATGGCATTAGAAAATGACTGTAAATTCTGTCACTCTTATTACCTAGCCTAAAGCTTCATACACTAGTAAGCATAGATCAGACTTCAGTTTGACCATTTGTCCTCTGGGATCCTAGGTCTGTGTTCATTTCTGTCAGATTTACAGTGGGTTCTGTCTCAGATTTCTCACGAGACAACAGTCCCACAGAATCAGTCAGACTATGTTTATCTGTTGCTGTATTTGAAGACTTACAAATACAGCGACAGATAGTGAAGCGTATGAGAAAAACTAGTGCATAACCTGTTGGAATCCCTGAAAAGGAGAAGGATGGTGTGATTTACAGATGGAAAGTGGAAAGCAGAATGGAGGAGATACACAAAAGCCTGTAATGTACTAGTCTAGACAATATTACTATAGAAA
The DNA here is from genome assembly GCA_037576975.1 of Alestes dentex. Classification (NCBI taxonomy): domain Eukaryota; kingdom Metazoa; phylum Chordata; class Actinopteri; order Characiformes; family Alestidae; genus Alestes; species Alestes dentex. The sequence goes on along the minus strand of JBBIGA010166730.1, from coordinate 8,342 downwards.
TCTGTGGAAAGAAAATCACTTTTTGTGTTGGATGTGATCCTTATATTATGACGAGGAGTGATTTTCCAATTAAACTCAAAGACTTGCCTGCTATTGAGGCAGTAGATATAAGCAACAACCTCCAGACATCCTTCTACTCAAGAAAACAAATGAAAGCATGCAACTTGTTAGCTGGGTCTAGGACTTTGATACCTAAATGCTCCACAATCACTGTTGTTTGGATCTCAATATTAACACTACAGTTATTTGCATAATGTAAGTTAACCACTCTCAAAGGTCTGGTAAAACACCACGTGATCAACAAAATGGAGAACTCACTAAAGCTCTTTGCAATTGCATGGCATTGCATGGCTTTGCGATTGCATGGCTTCTTACGTGAAAAATCACTTCTTGCCCTCCATCTGCAGTTCATGACACAGCAATGCATCATGTGCAAAGAATCAATTAAAAAGACTGATTATGTTATACACTATGATTTACATATATCAAAATGCAGTTAAATATAATTGGATGAATATGTATATGTATACAGTATATAAGCATCAGCACAGTGAAATAATTGCACCTTTCTGTTCACCAGAAACTAAGGAAAACATGTCTGGGGGGAGTGCACTTGATGGCCACTATCAAGTCTAGGATCACCACTGATCACCTAAATGAGAATCTCATGAGAGTGACAGAAGAGATGGGAGATATAAGTAGCACAGTGTGTGTGTTATCTCTAACTGGCTACGAGTCAATATGTGACGCATTTGGAATTCGTGCAGTGTGCTGATAGCTGGCTTCTGCCTCTACACCTGCAGGATTACTGAGGAAAGCTACAGGGGGATGGTCACAGCTGGTTTAACCATTGTGTTTCCCTTCCCTAGCAGACTGGGCTCCTCTAGAAAAGCGCCAAGAATGCCAGTCTTTTACAGGTTTCCAACAGAAAGTCACGGGTTTTTTTGCTTGTTTTTTTTTTTCATCTGGAATAAGTTCCAAGGTGCTGACTTAGGGTGTGTATTGGCTGTGGTGTGTGAGTGCTAAGCTGGAGGAGATAGGCACTTCACACAGCAGCGGGTGCCAGTTAGATTTCTCAATAGCTAGCCATCGCCAAAGCACCAGAGCTCATCACACACTCACACCACCTACATGAGTCATTTGAGAAGCTCCATTCATGTGTCAGTTCCGAAAAGATTTTCTAAATTGATTAGCATGGCTCCGAGAAGAGGACAAGGAAAATCACTTTAATGTGTACTACTTTAATGTGTACTACTTTAATGTGTACTACACATGCTGAAGAATCACTACTGTGAACTATTGTGAATTTAATGCTACGCTATACCTTTGAAAAGTAGAAGTCAAGGCAAGACCTTGTTGTGTAAAAATCACTGCTAAAATGTTATGCAAAACACAGCTTAGAAGTTTTATTTTGACAGAGGTGAAGCAAACAATTCCATGTGTCTTAAAAGGAGATAAGTTCAGAGTGTAGTGACTATGCACTTATACATGTATTTCAAGAAACACTTTAAAACACTCAGAATCCTTTAGGAACATTGTAAATGAACACAAATACAGAAGTGGTATAAAACATCAAATTGAGATCAAATTGTGCATCAGATGGTGGTGATCTGTTTTAGAATGTTTGCATCACTTTTATGTCATAATTCAGTAAAAAATGTCCTCCTTTTTGGTAAAAAAATAAAATAACTGTATGCAAAAGGAAGCCCCAGATCCAATGAAAGTGAGGACCACGGATTAGAGATTCCATAAGTACTGCATGGAAGTGCTCTGGTATACATTATAGATCACCTTTCAGTCACCTCAGAATCTTTAAATCAGATCAGAATCTTTCAGTCACCTCAGAGTGACCTCCTCTGGTGAATTCATTACTTTTTTACATTATACTAAGGTAGAATTGTGCGACCTTTTTTTTTTTACTAGGTTTAAATTTATTCAGTGATTACCTTCTGATTTCTTGAGGATGCAATGCAGTTCATCAAAGCCATGCGTGACCTAGTGCCATGTAGCAGTGGATAAGGATGCCCAAGCAAAATAAATTGAAAGAGACAGATTCCACATTCAACCTGACACACACAATTGTCTTAGAGGTCTTCGCAACTGTGCTATAAATACAGAGAAAGCTATCAGTGTTCATTAGGAGAAATAGACAGCAGAAAATTGACAGTCTGCCTGTGTGCCACTGTCATAACATTTCACAATCCGGCATTGATTGTCAGCCTGTCAAGTCAAATAACTGGCAGATGTTGTGTGCTCAAGAGGGGGAGCAGGAAAATAATCCTCAATTAATTCAGTCTAATTTCAATCTAATGAAGTGCTCTCTGAAATGTTTTACGTGTTCTCTTCTGCGTCAAAGGCCATGTGGCAAAACCTCTTGGTGGAAAGAAAACACTCGAAAAACATGTTTTAAAATTCTCTTTAAAGACTTAAACGCCATTTTACAGGGTACAATTAAATTGGTTTCTCTTAAAACTTGGACGATACATTTATATTACATTTCTATTAATACAGAACAGTAATAGACAAAACAATTGCAGCAGAAATACTGCACATTATGATATCACACATTGAGGTGTACTTTAGTGCAGTGACGAAAAATACAGATAAGATGCTTTAAAGGTTGTAAAGAAAATAAAACATCATGACCTGTGTCCAGCATTACAAACTCCTGAGTATACTGAATGTGCATTAGTTCAGTGACTGTAAATGTAGATACAAGTTCTCTTATGGCTCTGGGGTAAAAACTGTTCTTAAGTCTGTTTGTCTGCAATTTGATTGATCTAACATGTCTGCCAGAGGGCAGCTGCTCAAACAGATGATGTCCAGGGTGGGATTGTTCTTTTAGAGTACTGGATGCTCTGCCAAGGCAGTAGGATTTGAACAGTTCCTCAAGAAAGGGCAGTGCACAGTGATTTTCTGGGTGGTCTAGATGACCCTTGATGACCCTCTCCGGTCCGCTGCTGTTGAAGAAGCTAGTTGTTGAGAACGAACGGTTGAAGAAGCCAGTTTTCTTTGAAATAACATACACGTATTTTCTAGTCCCCAAAAACATGTGTGTTATTTCGTAGTTTTGGATGGAAACAATAGTGTTACATTTTAAAATACCCAAGAAAAAATAATCAAATCAGACTTTTTTTTTTAGTTACATATAGTCAAGCAATGTCCCATTGCATCAGATTACCCACCCTCCTAAATAGTAAGTGGAATAAACAAATCCCATTTTGATTATGTGATTATGTTCACTGTAGGTATTCCAGGGACTCCTAGACTTGTCTCTGACTGCAAATACAATCGGCAGCCTAACCACTATGTTAGAGGTGTATATATATATATATATATACACACACACAGTAACCCCCCATTTACAAGCGGATCAGCAGTCGCGGTTTCAGTGTCTTGCAGTATCACCCCCGCACTATCACAGAAACTGCAGATATCCTCCACATTTTTTCTGCTTTTGTGACTATATATAAAATAACTATACATTTTTTGTCCAGAGAACGCAAAGAAAGTGCGACTTGGGATGGTGAAATACTGCTGTGCTCAGAGGCGGGAGGTTTGAAAGTAGCCAATCTGAGAAGGCAATTTATTTCTCCTTGCTGCTGATTGGCTGCTGCCCTTTAACATATCCCTCGCAGCTGCAGTCCAGAATTTCCCCCGTGGAGCATCCCAGGTGTTCTCGTGTTTTTTTTTTTGTTCTTCTTAACGCCCTGTATTTTTATTACTGTAAATTAAATTAATTTATTACTGTATTTACCTGCTTATACCAAAGAAAACAACAGCGCATACCAAAGAAAACACACATGCATGAATTACAGTACAGTCTGTATAGGGGTAATGTCGATATTTTACATTCTAGCACTGCAGGAGTTCAGTGTAAACTGTACAGTATGAATATGGGTTAACTTTACTGTAATGTATTAAGCTGAGTTTAAAATGAAATGTTTTGGGAGCATATTTGGGGACGTATGTAGGGTTTACACTATAAAAATAGACATCCCATGGGACGCTCCCCTTTGGGAGATCCAGTCCTTCTGGGCGGTGCCCCCTCTGGGGAGCCCCATCATTGTCCTTGTAGGCCAGGCCCCCTCTGGAAAACTCCTCCCTGTACTTGTGGGCCAGGCCCCCTCCGAGGAGCCCCTCAGCAGGGAGCCCATCACTGTCCTCAGGGGCGGAGCCGCCTCCGGGGAACCCCTCAGCAGGGAGCCCATCACTGTCCTCAGGGGTGGAGCCCCCTCCAGGGAACCCTCACTGTCCTTGGGGGCGAAGTCCCCTTTGGGAAGCCCCTCACTGTTCTCAGAGGTGGAGCTCCCTACAGCGAGCTCCTCGCTGTCCTCAGGTGTGGAGCCCCCTACTGGGAGCCGCTCACTGTCCTCTTGGTTGGAGCCCCCTACCGGGAGCCCTCTCCCCATGGAGTTCCTCCTTGTCTTTTGGGCCCAAGTTCTCATGTAGCCCCCTCCCGGGAGCTCTTCCTTGGCCTCCAGGTCTAAAGCTATGCCGGGGAGCTCCTCCAGAGCCTTCGAAGACCCCAGTACCCCCCCAGATGGGGTTAATTCCCCCTCTTGGTCTGCTAAAGGCTCCTCTCGTCCTGCTAAGGGCCCCTCTAAAGGCCCCTCTGCAGTTAAAGGTCTCTCTACTGGGCTTAGCTTCTGTCTCTGTGCGGGGACGGGTTTCAGGAGTCATCTCAGCGCTGGCATGGGATGCTGGAGTGTGGCTGCGGCGACCTCTCACTCGGCGTCTGCGGTGATCTCTCACTCGGTGGCTGTGGCGACCTCTCGCTTGCTCGGCACTGCGGCGACCTCTCGCTCACTCAGCAGCTGCGACGACCTCTCGCTCAACGTCAGCTGTGGGACTCTGGCTCGCAAGCCACCTGGACAGTGCTCGAATGGTCAGAGCTCGCAGGGTCCCTGGACCCTCCGGTGTTTGACGCAGCTGCTGGGCGGCTTGCTCTTGAAACGTAGACACAAGCTGCAGGACTTTCCATCAGCTCCTTCTCCAGCCGTTGTTGTTGCTCTTTCTTCCGCTACAGCTGGACTACGGGCTGGCCAGACCCTGTAACTGCTGTGGGTGGCGCTTCACGCCGCGTCGGAGGCTGGAGCCATGCCCTGAGCTGGATCCAACTTGCCTCACTCCTGGCAAACTCCTCTTCACTCTCCAGCCGGAAAGTTGTCAAGGCCCCAAGGACAAGTTCCTTTGGAGCTGGCTTCCTCCCTGCGGGCTCGCTGTCTGCTGCGCCTTTGTTTGAAAGGTCGGTCCATCTGTCACGTTTCCCCAATGAAGGCAGGCGCGTTGGCAGACGTCCATGGCATAATACTTTTTATTTTATTTTCAAAACAAAGCAAAACAAAACTGTCTCAAGGGTCAGACACTGACTCAAGGGTCAGACACAGTGTGGCTGGCACCAATGTGGCAGCTCCTTCATCTCCCTTGCATTGACGAACAAAAACGAAATCATCACATTATTATACAAAACGTATTGGTGTACACCATTCACGCCAACACACCCACAAATGTCCACTTTAGTTCTTTGTACACTATATATACAGTCCTTTCTCTTCTGTTTGAGATTCCCCCATTTGCTGATGAATCGTGACGCCTTGGATCCCTCCGAGTCTGTTACATCTGAAATCCGCAACCTCTCTCAGCTTCCACACATGAAAATATTTACATCCAAGAAAAGAAACCCGCCTGCAGATGCATGTTTTTTGTTTTTTTGCCTTGTAAGTCAGGCGGGGGACGGATCGAGGTCTGAGAGGGGACGGATCGAGGTCTGAGGGGGACACATACCCCTCACCCCCACCCCCACGCCCCCATCTGCGCCCATGATCCTTGGGTACAATTTCCAGATGCCTGAAGTCATTATCTTCAGTAAAACCAGTTCTGTACTGACATGGGCTAAAAGCCACTCAGTGAGGAAGAATCCATTACTCCGAAAGCAACATAAAAAAGCCAGATTACAGTTTGCAAATGCACATAGGGACAACGACCTTAATTTTTGGAGACATGTATTGTGGCCTGTTGAAAGTAAAACTGTTTGGACATAATGACCGCCATTACATTTGGAGGAAAAAAGGGGGAACCTGCGAGCCTGAGAGCACCATCCCAACCGTGAAATATGGGGATGGTAGCATCATGTTGTGGAGGTGTTTTGCTTCAGGAGGGACAGGCGTGCTTCACAAAATAGATGGCACCATGGGGAAAGAACAATATGTGGAAATATTGAGGCAACATCTCAAGACTTCAGCCAGGAGGTTAAAGCTTAGATGCAAATGGGTCTTCTAAATGGACAATGACCCTAATCATACCATTTAAAAGTGGCATAAAGACAATAAAGTCATTGTTCTGGAGTGGCCATCACAAAGCCCTGATCTCAGTCCCATAGAAAATGTGTGGGTAGAGCTGAAAAGACGTGTGCGAGCAAAGCGGCCTACAAACCTGACTCAGTTACACCAATTCTCTCAGGAGGAATGGGCCACAATTCCAGCCAAGTATGGTGAGAAGCTTGTGGAAGGATTTCCAAAACGTTTGACCCAAGTTATACAGTTTAAAGGCAGTTCTACCAAACACTAATGAAATGTATGTAAACTTTTGACTGTGATGAAAATAATAAAATATATCTTAAAAAATTATCTCTCTCATTATTTTGGCATGTAGCATGTGTCTGATTTAGTGTCAGACAGTCAGAAAAAATGTTATGTGTCTTTTTTATACAGTGTATGTAAACTTCTGGTTTCAACTGTATACACATGGTACACCTGTGATGAACCATGACTGGGCTATACTATATGTCCCTCGCATTATTATAGATATATAAGTAAGTATACATATTGATTTACAAATAATATAAAATGCTAAATATAATTCAAAAACAAGGTAAAAAATGAAGTGAAGTGGAAAGAAGAGATTGGCTGAGTTTGTTTAGGAGTGAAGGTGTAATGTGGGCTATGTGAGCATTGGGCCTTAGATCAACACACCAGTGCTACTGGCTGTTAAAATACAAATGGCCTGGGGAAAGAAACTGTCCTGGAAACGGCTTGTTCTGGAGTTAATGCCTCCGTACCTCCTGCCGCCCAGCAGCTGAGAAAACAGACAGTGGCTGGAGTGGGTGGGTCCTCCTCATCTTCCTCAAGCAGAGAGTGGTGCATAGTTCCAGGAGGGTAGGGAGCTGAAACCTGGCGATGAGTGGAGCTGTCCGCACCATCCTCTTCTCATAAACGGTGCCAACTAATATACAACCTCATAACTTCACTGAAAACAAGAAATTCTTCTGGCAATGTTTATGCTTACATCTTGGTCTACTATACTCCTAAATAGCATTTTACAGGCAAAAACACACTCTCGGCCAATATCCATGGACGCTTCAGAAAGAAATCAAGAAATTTCAGTGATATATCACTCAATATAGGCTTTGCACAGTTACATAAATCATTACAGCATTTTTAGCCCTGGAGGTATTATTACATGCAAGAGATTACGACAGAGTCCTCCAGACTGGGACAGAGTAGCATATTCCTGCATGATATCCGTAAAAGAACACAGCAGGATATAAAATTCTAATCCGTCTTGCCGTCCACATCACAGAGAGGCAGAACAGAACCCTTTTAGTGCTTTTGTTATTAAACATTTAGGTAACACCTGTCAAAATCTGTTAAACACCTGTCCCAGTGTTTTGACCATATGCTAGAATATACTGTCAGGATAACTTGATCCTGCAGTGGGTTTTCGCTGAACATAGGTGGACTAAATACACAAATATCAGATTGTTCTGTGTGTTTGGATTCAGCTAAGCTGCTCACATTTAGAAATATCAAATACTGTCTGCAGAAACACCTAACATGCTCTCTGATGTATACAAAGCTTTCGTTTATTTGCTTTGGTTAAGCTTCGCTGTGGGTGGATTCTCATTGCTGGGAGTTACTCTTAAAAAAAAAAAAAAAGCAAAATGCATCTCCTCTGGCACACCGTGCACTCAGCTAAATTATCAACTCAAATAGCTTGGAATTTTTTTTCATTAGACCACTTAGTTCATATTTATTTGAAATACTGGACCCTAGATTTAATTTTCTAAATGAGCGGTGAGACCTGAATATGCAGGACACACCAGAGGTGAGTGAAATAAAAACAAACAAACAACAACGGAGAAACATTTAATACATTTAGGGCCCGATTTTCAGGTTCGATCGCGCATTGTCTGAAGTCTTAAACGCAGTTGTCTTTGGGGGAGGGGCCAACGCAAAACGCTATATTGCCTGTAGGAAAAGTGAGCATCGCGCCTGGCGCATAGTTCAAATGGGTTGTCTTAAATTAGTAAATTAGTCATGGGTGTGTTTGGGGCGTAGCAT
>JBBIGA010166703.1:0-16898 GCA_037576975.1 Alestes dentex | reverse complement strand
TGTTAATTTAGTCTTAGTCAGCATTTTTGGACACTGTTGCAGTCTCGTCATCGTCTCGTCTTAGTCATGGAAAAAAAAGGTCGTTGACGAACATATTTCGTCTCGTCTCGTCTGACGAAATTAACACTACCTGGTCCCCTCCAGAGTGTTGGTGAAGTGTGCAGCGGCCCAGCTACTAGGTTTTCCGGCACTGCTACGGGCATTTGCAGCCTTGCTATGAGCGTTAGAGGCCCTGCTACCGGGGTTTGCGGCCTGCTCCTGGCTTTAGCGGCTCCACTACGCTACCTGCATTAGCCTCCTCTATTACGCTACATGCGATAGCCTCCGCCGCTACGCTACCTGTGCAAGCCTCCACCGCTACGCTACCTGCGTTAGCCTCTGCTGCTATGCTACCTGTGTTTCGCCTGGGTGCTGCCACTGAGAATTGCCTACTATTGAATATGAGGCCCTGGCTGCCCGGCCTTGAACATCGATGGCGGCTTCATCGCTCGGGAGTTCTACGTCGTCGCTCTGGACCGAGGCTGCTTGGCTCTGGACCGCGGCTGCTTGGCTCTGGACTGCGGCTTCTTGGCTCTGGACCGTGGCTTCCTGGCTCTGGACTGCGGCTTCCTGGCTATGGACTGCGGCTTCCTGGCTATGGACCGCGGCTTCCTGGCTTCCTGGCTCTGGACTGCGACCGCGGCTGCTTGTCTCTGGACCGTGCCCGTGGCTTCGTCGTTCGGGAGCATCGCGTCGCCATTGGGGGGGGCGCAGTCTCAACACTCTAGAGCGTAGTCTCATGGAGTGGCGAGACTGGCTTCGTGGCCTCGTGGAGAGGCGAGATGGGCTGCGTCGCATCGTAGGGCAGCGAGAAGGGCTGCGCCGCCTCACAGAGAGACGAGACAGGCTGCGTCACCTCGTGGAGCGGCGAAACCGGAGCGTGGCTGCTGTGGGCTGCTGGCCGAGAGCAACAACCAGATCAGCGACTCACCTCTCAAGCAGGTCTAGCTGGTGCTGCTGTTCCCTCACGCACTCCTGTAGCATCCTCGCTTTTCAGCGGAAGGACTGGAAGAGCACCAGGGACTTCATCCCTCAAAGCCGACTCCTTAGCCGGTGTGCTCAAGGCAGGCTTCCTTGCCGGCTTCGTCCTCGCTACAATATAACTTTGTTTCTTTCTTTTTTGCATATTTTCAATATGATTTAAATCCACAACCAAAAAAAACAAACAAACAAAAAAAACAACACAAGTAACATTATATAGATTCAAGCGATGTCTCTGCTGGAGAATCTGCTCACAGGCTGCCCGCAATTTCTCATTCCTTCACTATACATTTCAACTTCAAAATGAATAGTGAAGATACCCACTGCACCATCTTGGGGCCTATGACAATAAATAATCGTGCAAAAACAGTAGCAGCAAGAAGATGTACAGTATGTAATATAAAGGGCATTTACAGTGAGTTTGATGTCAATTATTTTTTAAGCTGTCTTGCAGTCCAAAGCACAGCAATTACCAAACCAGGATGTGATGCAACTGTACAGGAAGTGAGGATTTGGAGGGAAGATAAAAAAGTTTCCAAAGTTAATAGAGATGTTTCTGGGCTTTCTTGACAGTAGACCTGGAGTCCATGTGAGGTTCTCCATGATGTGAACACAAGTGAGGGGGCTTCTCATTAAGAGGAGGTGTAATGTTCCTTCTTGCCATGTTGTTCTGTACCTGAAAATCTATGCAGAAATCAAGCAGATCTGTAAGTGAGGCCTCACTGTTATGGGCAGTCAGAGGTTCCCTGTAGGTGTTGATGGCCAGGATGCCCTGTCACACGTATCATATGTCCATTGTGTCCTGAAAGTGGCCATGATGTTTATGTTGGTACAGTCCAGTATGTTTACAGCCCTCATCACAAAGTCCACATGCTGATGAAGTTTAGGAAGTACTGTAGGAAGTACTGGCTTTAGTTAATTATTGCATTATTTAGTGGGCGTTCCTATCTCTGTTCAGCCTGCAGCTAAGGACTCCCAGCTAAACAGAGATTAGGAGTCCTGATTGTCTGTCTTTTCATTGGTCCTTTGTCCTGTCGTTTTGGTATTTAAGTTGCTCAGGTCTAGTTTCTGTCGTGGAGTGTTAATATCATCACTTTATCCTCTCTTCCCCGTTCTGTGTCCTCCTCCTCTTGTTTTTATGTTTATGTCCGGCCCTCGTGCCCGTTTCAGTTCTGTTCTGTTTTGTCACCTCTTCATGGAAGTCTGCGCCTGTGCCTCTCATTCTCGGTCTGGACAAGGCCGTTGCGTGACAGAATGCTCCACCACACAAGGTACAGCAGACTTCTCCTCCAGCCCGTCATTCAGCTCCTCTTGTATCTTCTACTCGCTCCGGACCCGGCGAGTCCAAGATGGCTGTGGTGAAATGTCGTTCAGTTTCTCCAGTGTCTCCGGCACACCGTCCAGCATTCCCAGCGTCATCAGCCGGCCGTTCGACATCTTCAGCCTACCCTTCGGCTCTTCCTCCATCTCCAGCACGTCCGCCAGCTCATCCTGCATCTCCAGCATGCACTGGACCCAGCAAAACGAAGATGGCGGCTCCCATAACAGCGGTCACCTGCGCCTGTGCCTCTCACTCCCGGTCCGAACACAGCCGTTACGTGACAATGCACTACTTGAATTTCTTGAACTGTTGAACCGCTTTGATGACAATTTAAAGTTCACAGTAGATTATAGCCAAGAAAAGGTTGATTTTTTTTGGACATGTGGGTTTTCAAAAAGAATGGTTCCCTGTCTACCACATTATATAGAAAGTGACTGATAAAAACGCTATTCTCTTGGCAAGTAGTTTAGTAGGCAAGTAGTAGAGGTCTACCCAAAAGTCAATTTTTTTAAATTAATAGAATATGTGAGACTTGTACAGCGAGGTTATCCAATAGAATGGATTGATAAATCCTACAAAGCAGCCTTGAGTAAACCTCAGTCAGACTTGCTAAAGAAAAGCAAGAAAAAAGAAATGAAAATTTCTGTCACTTCTATTACCTCATACTGGCATATTTCAAAATCAGATCCTGAACTCTCACATGTTATGAAGGACCTGCCGCTCTTCATATACAAACGTGAGAAGAACCTAGGAGACCTTCTTGTTAATGCCAAGTTTGCAAGATATAAGCCTAGGAGAGCTTCGCAAAGACTACTAAGCCCATTACCAACTAGCAATTATCGTTGTGGAGGATGTGCACAGTGTAACAACATCTACAAGACGCACATGTTCCGCCATCCTCACAATGATAAGTCTTTTCCAATAAAAAGTGTCATCACTTGCATCTCCACTCATGTAGTGTACATTTTAATGTGTCCATGTGGTCTGGTACATGTAGGAAAGACAAAAAAGGCAGTTAAAACAATGTATTAGCGAACATAACAGCACTATCTGCAGAAACGTCCGAGATTATCCGGTCGCGGTACACTTTAATGACTACAAACATGACATCTCATCAATGCACTTGGCATTAAACACGAGGGGAGGTAACCATGACTTGTTACTAAAAAGACGCGAGGCATATTGGATACTTACTCTGCAGACTCTATCGCCGACAGGTCTTAATGATGAATTTAACCTCAACATCATGTTAATCTGATATTTTTGATTTGAGTTTGTTTTCCATTGGATAGGTATATATAGATTGTTACTATAAAAATTGGTCTGTGTAATTATCCACTTTCGAAGGGACAGTGTTTTTCCTGACTAATGATGGAAAAGATAAAAAAACAGGCTAATGGGAATGCATTAAATATAAATCCACAATGAAAAAATGTTTTAAATGCATTGTTATTATAAAAATTGGTCTGTGTAATTATCGACTTTTGAAGGGATGGTGTTTATTCCTAATTAATGGTGAAAAAGAGAAAAAACAGGCACAAAAAAACAGGCATGTGAATGCACTGAATATAAATCTACTATGTAAAAATGTTTTTAAATGTGTTGAATGACAATGTTTCTGCCTTTCCCTACTCACAGGCCATGATGGGAATGCAACTTTGTGAATGAGTGACGTCATTCTACAGCAGGACCTGATTGGTCCAGATTACTCAACCAAACTATTTAAGGGTGTGGCTGAGGTGAATGTTTGAATTTACCTGATGAATTTTTATAAATAAGTAATTGCTTGTGAATTGGTCTGTGTGCGGGATTCTTTCTAATTTCCCGATCACAGTAATCTAGTAAAAGACATGGAATATTGTAATATCCATCCTAAACCTGACCTGAGCCCTGCATGCCCAGAAGCCACTTGCCCACCAGACGGGTGTCCCGCAGGCCCACGGGGAAGCCCACACCATGCCATGCCAGGCAACACCATGCAGTATCTTGCCTCATGGGGTGATGATGATCATGAGAAAGGTGAGGGATCAGCCCAGAACTACATAGGAGGTGCCTGTTAATGATCTGAAGGCAGTTGGGACCACAGTCACTAAGAACACCACTGGTAACACACAACATCATAATGGATTGAAAACTTGCAGTCCCCACAAGGTCCCCCTGCTCAAGAAGGCATACGCTGCCCTCATTTCTGCAACACCTGTAGGCAGACTGGATGTAACACATCACTTAACTTACCTAGAATAGTGCAGTGATATAGGAACACCTCCTTCTCACCCACATTGACCACAGGTATATAAGCAGTGTTACTTGGATCAAGGCTGGAGAAGCCAAAAGACCACCAGGCAACCCAGCCACATGTGGCTCGAACAAAACAGACCCAACCCTGACATTACCAGAACAGGTAGTTGGTACAAATGTGAGTACACCCACAGGGACACAAAGAGCTCTTCCTCCTCGTACATGTAGGGTCCTGCAGGCCTCAGTATGAATAATGTCAGCCTGGTGACACTGCTGTAAAGCTTACCAAAATGAACTTGGGGCCTGCACTACCCAGAGGATCCTAAAACAAAAGAGACCGATATTGACCAAACAATTCACATTAACATTTTTGGATAATATTCACCCACAAAACATCCAGAACTTGAGAAATTTCACACCCTGGTGGATCCTCGACTACCAGTAGACCTCACCCCAGTATATCTCTACCACAAACAGTAACCTCCATTTCCAGGTAACCAACGTATGGGATGGGCAAATCATTGGCAGCACGAAGCTGCAACCACTGGCATGAAGTCGATTGTGACCTCATGGTCAATGGCGCCTAAAGCAGCTTTCTGTAATAGTGGACACCATGGACCCAGTATCTAACAAACATGGTACCGCCGCCCCACCCATAATGACACTGATATGGGGACAAGACAACATTAATTGAGTCACTGTGCCTGCACTATTCTCAACAACCGTAGAACCATTAGAGACCCTCTACGGGCTGTGGCTCAACAATGTAGTGGGTGCTTGTTTCACCTGTCTATGACCAGACTTGAAACTGGGAGGGCAGAAGGCAATGTGTCCCTGGGATGAACAGGGGATCACTGCCCCTCTCAGTTCCGGGCAAAATGACCAGGTTGTTGACACCTGTGACAAATTACTGGGTCAGAAGTTCAATGGTATGACTGCTTCAAGGGCTGAATGAGTGCTACAGAATGTGTAGGTAAATTAATCTGCTGTTGCTGCCGTTTCAAAAGTTCCTTCAGCTCTATAAGCTCTGAATTTGGTGCCATACTACCAGGGATGGAATTTAACTCACCTTGCCCCCATATGATGTACCATATGCAGAAGGGACAGACTGGCTTCAGCTCATTCTAATAAAGAGCCTACCCTCACGTTCCCACCTAATAGCCTCCATTTAGTAACATCAAAGAGGGTTGGTGATGGACCAGTTGTTTCAATTCTCTACGAAGTGCCCAATCAGCAACATATCGCAAAAACTGGTCCCATAACATCACTTCCTAATTGGGTACAGCATAGGGTGCAACCTGTCAAATCTTACCCATCAAACTAAAGCTAAGAAAAACTCTAGCAGACTGTCCCCTTCCTGTTGCTTCCTAGAAAGGAAAGCAACCATACAACTGAATATGACCAATATCTTTTCTGAATCCCATGAACACTTTATCCCAGGAATCTAGTAAAAGACATGGAATATTATAACATCTATCTTAAAAAAAGAATACACTAAAAAATAAACAATATAACACAGACAACAGTTTCCCTGGGATAGCAGACTTAAGATCCATCTCACCCTTATGTGCACACACTCACTCACTCACTCACTCACTCACTCACTCACTCACTCACTGACTGAGGGGAGGCCACAACAACACAACACTCAATATGCAACAAATAGGACTCCACCACCCAGTGTCTAGCCTCCCCAAAAGATCTCCAGAGCCTGCTTACACAGCAAAAGAAAAACAAATACGTCAGAAAAGTCAGGTTGCACTACCTAAGTCAGTAGGAACTGCATCTTAGTAAAGAAACTAAATAAAAATAAACAAACAAATAAATAAAGAATAAATAAATTAATAAATTAATTTAAAAAACCCAACATGAATTAAGAAGGGGAAGAAACCCCAAACAAAAACAATAAGAAAATGTAACAGCATACAAAACAACTAAACACAAATCAGAATGAACAAATTACGAGAAAACACAAATTACGAGAAAACAATACAAAAACAAAAACAGCATTGCAAAACAGCAACACTTGCAGTGTCACACATCCCAGCCAGTAGCCTTGCGCACAATGGTCCAAGAGCACTCAATGCCGGGTCGTGATCAACTACGAGTGCAAATGACTTATAAAGAATACAACAAAAAGATAGCAAAATACTGTTAAAAAAAGAGAATGAACATACCTGGTCTTATCGCAAGAGATATTAAAAAGCACCTTAAAAATGGGTACAACTGAAGACAGCAGGTTATACCAAGCCCTTACAAACTGTAAAAATGAACCAACCCCACGTTACAAACACACATGGAATAATAGAACAGCACCATAACAAATTTCTTTCTCCTACCTGCAGCACTGGAAATGCAAGCGACCACTCGATAAGCCAGGAAACTAACACTCTACAAAGAAAACCTGACAGTAGTTTAAGACCCATTCAAAACCTACCGGTATCCCAGGAAGCCACGTCACACGTTAAGGAGGTGGTATACACACATGGCTGGCTCTTTGGCACAGAAGGGCCTTATATACTTATGCCAGCCTTGATAATTTATACATTTTACTAATAAATTAGCAAAATGAGCAAAAGATGGCAAATATTTAATCTCACTACATTTACTTCATGTTAATATCTCAGATATGATTAAAACCAAACCATGAGCCTACAGGAATAAGCTAACTGTAAGTATCTCTTTGAATAATGTTTTTATATTTAATTTTCAGCTGATGCCAAGTGCGCTGTGTGCCCATGGGAATGCACTTAAATAAAAACAAAATTTTATTTAACAACATTCTAACACTGTCATGAACCGGTTAGAAGAAGGGGGCGCAGGTGTGGATTTCCATTTTCTCTGTGACTTGAAAACAAGAAGGCATGAGGGCCAAAACTCAAACAAAGCCAAAACATAAACAAGTACAACTTCGGAAAACCGTGAGGGTGGACAGACACTTGAAACGACAACACTTTTTATAGTAAACTAAACCAAAGACCAATCAAACTCCATCACCATTATTCCTTAATCCCCATACTCCTAAAGCTGACCAGGGAAAACATCACCACAGTGTCACAATAAGAGTCCCCGCCTGTCTTATCTAATGGAGCCTCACCTGTAATACTGACAGGAAGTGTTAAATTAATAGACTACTGCATTCGGACCTATGCAGTAGAGTATTCCTTCTGTTCGCTCCCATGCCAACTGGCTCTCCTTTGCCACTGCAGCTGTGTTGCCTTTTTCTGAAAATGTGCTCATATTGAAAAAACATTACAGAAAGTTGAAAATAAAGAATTTTTACTTCAGTGGGGTTTCTCACCTGTTGTCCTGGTAAATCGTAGTATCACAGCTTGATTGATGATGGCTTTTTATAGTCATAGCACATGTTCTAAACTCGTTGATTAACAGGTATTCAGGGTTCAACAATTCAGAGTTCAGGGTTAGGTTCAGAGTTTGGTAAACCTGCTTTGGTAAATCTTGTTTGCATGTATTACATTAACCGTACATTGGTTTAAATCAGTGCTACATAAACATTTGATCTACTTTTAATGTCACCTTTCTGAAAGCATTTTCATTCATTTAGAGTTTACACCACAGGTGTTTGGGGGATACACAAAAGACTGGCCAGCAAGTAAACCATTTTTTCCTGATCATAATATTAACTTTGCTTGCCACTCTTTTTTGTATATGTCAGGTCTGGTCTGCTTCAGTCACACCCCCAACGGCCCCCTTCGCCAAAATATTAGGTATATGCAGCTCTCAGATGTGTGAAAAGAGCTAGTCCTCCATCTGCTTGTATCAGAAACACAGTATGAAAGTACTGTGACAGATGATCATGTGTGTGTTTATTATATGATTTAACCTGTAGTTATAACCTACAGGAATAAATGCTTGATTAGACCCCTTTTAATTCCCATTCAGTCCCATAATGGGCCCTTTATTCCTTCCTAGAACACGTTAGGATGAATATACTGTATATCCCTTATTTGTCTCTAGATGGCAGTCTGATATCTTTAACCAAAAAACTGCACTACTGGTTTGAAGGGTATTAAGTCTTTGTGCACCACACAGACTTATTAATGTTAACATGCAGATTTGAAAGAGAAAAGAAAAAAGAACAATTAATTTTTGGATGCATACACTTTAGTATTAGTATTCGTCTTTAATTTTAGTGTCCAGTCTTGCTTAGTCTTGTTACATTTTTAATGTAACAAGTCAAATGTATTTTTTTTTTTACTGTGCATGTATTTTATATTTAGATCCTTTTGACAAAAACTGCAAGAGTTACATATGATTTCCGTTTATTCCTGTTTGATTTGTTTCCTTTATTGTTACAGGGATTATTTTCATTTTATACAACGGATTCCTTAATCAACAATAAATGTTTGTTGATTAAGGAATCAACATGTCAACCAGCAACTGGAGAATAAACATGCAGAAAAATAAACATGCAGATTTTACAAGATCTTTAAGGTTGATCAGACATACTAATGGGCCATAAATAAAGTCCTCTAGATTTATAGCCTATTAAAGCTCCCCTGGCAGGCTTAATGATTTCTAGGTTCTTCTATCTTGTTCTTTGCCAGTGTGTCATATATTGGAAATTCTTTAAAAAGTAAATGGTAACTCATAGTAGTTTTCTGTATATACCTGGAAAACCTACACAATGACTAGTGCTTTTGCTTTAATAAATAAAGGAACTGATTTACATCACTCAAATAAGCAATTCAGCTGAAACATAGAGAAACATGAAGTAGTCAAAAACTACTTGTTCTACATACTTTCGGCACATGGTAAAGATAGGGGAAAGTGTGGCACAGCATATTGTGGGGTAAAATGAGACACCAGTATTAGTCATATTGTATTCTCATAGCATAGTCATATGTATTGTTTTCATTTTGATATCATGAAAGTACAAAAAATTATGACTTTAATCAGGTCAGTTACAGAGCTTGTGTATTAAACTTAGAACATCAACACATATTTTCCTAAATCTGTAATATTGTCCTATACTGAAGCCCAGGTAAACCATTAAAGGTTCACAAAGCCCCATAGACCCATATAAATGCAAAACAACTAATTATTAGTCCATAACAGTCTGATCTTTGGTCAAGAATTTACTTAAGACTTTACCAATCTACATGAAAGTTGGTGTGACTTGCCCCACATGGTCGATACAGAACACACACACAGACACAGAGACACAGAGACACAGACACAGACACACAGACACAGACACACACAGACACACACACACACACACACACACACACACACACACACACACACACACACTATTTTGGGCAACAGTTTGACAAAAATGACAAAATTTAATGGCAAGCTGGTCTCTGGGAGGAGTATGACCCCAGCTTATTATAAGTCATTTGTGGAATAGATGACTTATAATGGAAAAAAAATATCGGAGCAAAAATCTATGGTTTCAGTAACCAGTATCTTGTGACGTAAAGCTTCATACTTAACAAGACTTGATGCATTACTACCTCACTGTTCGGAAGCATGCCAAATTTTGTAAAATTGTCTACACAAGGACAATATACATTTAGACATTTCAACACATAAAAAACTGTTCCATTTGGCTGCCTCAGCACAAAGGCTGCCAACAGGCAATAAAAAAATTTGCAGTCAATCCATGCCTTTTCCAGCAATTTGTGATGTAAAAGTTTAAACCTCACACTTTCAACACCCTCTATCACTACCACATTTTTTGGATGTAGTATGACAAATTTTGTGAAATTTAATCCATAGGGAACACTGTAACTAATAGATTTAAATGTTTTTGCATATCCCAATATGTTGTGATATAAAGGTTCAAATTAAATGACCTTTAACACCCTGCATCACTACCACTCTCTTTGGACACACAGCAAATGTCATGAAATGTCATCCATTGGGGTGTTGAAATGGACACATTTTATTATCTCAAGAACTACTTCTAAAACCAAAAACCACACATTTCTCTGCTTTACATACTACATTACTGCATGTATTTCTAATGGATGCATGTTATTTTTACATATCATTTAGTGTGGCAATATTCAGTGTAAAATTCTGAAATCTGCTACGTTCATACTAAGCTCCATTTGCCTAGTATATTCCATTTGGCTTTCGGAGTAAAATGGCCACCAATAGCCAATCAAAACTCATCAGCCAGTACATGCCTGTGTGAATAGCCATTAGGAATGAAGGATCATTCATAATGCAATAATGTTTTCCTCTATTCCTCTGGCATAATTCATTTTGTCTTTAAATTCTTCATAACAGTTACAAAATTAAAATGTCCTCTAAATATTAAATATACAACAACCATCTCAGTCTATTACTAATACAAACATCAGGCACTAACAAGAGTATACATAAACTAAAATACAAAAGAACACATTAAAATCTTGCTCATTCTCTCTACTTCTGCAGCAGTCCTATTGTACACTGCAGTGTGGTACATCTAGTTTTTTGCTGTATGGCATGAGGAATCCGCTTCCAGTAACCTTGTTTTTTGTGACAAGATCAAAATACATAATGGAACGTACTTCCATTTAACACTTATTAGACATATTAGGGGTAATAAGGCTTCTGTGAATTAATTTGAAATTTTGCTCATGAACTTTAATAGTACATCTTTAATAGAATCTTACCACTTCTTTGATCTAAAAATAGTCACAATGACAAGCACTCTAAGTGGCACTCCTTGAAAAGTGGTCACAAAATGTAATCTATTCTATCTCACATCTTCCATATCTCTAAATAAAATAAACTTACTAGCTATTTCTATAGCTCCAGACCAGTAGAGCCTGCTATTGCTTGTCTTCTCACAATTCTCTCTTTCTCCCGGCCCCCTCATGTTCTGAGCATGTTCATGAAATGTTCCAATTTCTTAAAGGCACAGACAACATTTGTATTTGCTACATTCCTTCCTGCCATGCCAACAAACATCTACCTGATAACAAGGTCCTTGAAAAATAATTATAAACTATTGCAAGTTTACACATAACAAGGCATTATGAATTAGTAAGTCTTCATCATTAAAGTACATAAGCATAAACAAGAGCAAACATTACACAATTTTCAGAGACACATTACTTCAAAACATAATCCTTCCTCTATCTATTGGGAAGTGTTTTGTACTTGGTCATCTAGACAATGAATAGCTTTCCCCAGTGTATCCAGTGACTAGGGCACAGCAGTGAGTAGACATCTCTATGTGTCACATGTCACAATACATGCTATTTGCTTGAACCTAGCAAATAGGTCTCTGAGCTTATAACACTTGGGTTGGTAAGCACATCAAGATCCAAATGACCAAGCACGGGTAACTGCCACCCCTTTAACATGGGTCGGGTACCTCTTTACGCCATTGCCTCCTCCTTCTCTTCAAACTCTGCAAGTTCTCCTGTGGCCTTGTATAGATCTTTTGTTCTGTTGAGTTTTAATGGGTAACCTAATATAGGTTTATTTGCAGATTCATAATATGTTTTTAGTGATTTTTTTTTTTTACTTTAATTAATTGGTGCTAATAATATGGGTGATGCTGGTGTAATTAAGACCAAAATAGTTTCATTCCCATTTCAACTCCAATATAACATTCCCAAAACACAATTTCTGACTATCTGGGATGTCATTTATATTTTGTGTTTATCACACTAAATATGAATAAAAAAATCAAATAATTGCAATTAATGATAGATAGCTGCAGCCAAGTTGAGGGCGTTTTGCAGAGCAGAAAGTCACAGGGCCAGAAATAAATACAGGGAAAAGAGGGTGTTGAGACAAAGAAAGAAACAAAGGGGGAAGGATCCACAGAGGAGTAAAACACACTCTAGGAATCTTCCAACTGTCTCCTAGACTCAGGAGTTGGAATCATTCACTGGAGTGGTGAACCATGATTATTAGAACTAAGCCTTCAATTCAGGCCATAAATATCAAAACTGCTGAAAACTAATAAAAGAATAGCAAACACCTTCACATTCTACTGCAGGATTGTCTGATAGAAAGGAGAATTTGTGGTTCTGTCAATTGTGGCAACTCACCATGGGACCATAGCATGTAATTTCATAGACCATTATTCCACAAGCATTGGTGGGCATTGAGGTGTTTTTGGCAAATGAGAGATGAGCCTTTATCTTTCTTTTTGTTACCGCTGGTTTTCATCTTGCAATTCTACCATGGATATCAGTCTGTTTCTAATGGTGGGATCCTGAACACTGACTTTTTCTGAGGCAAGGGAGGCCTTTAGCTTTTAAGATATTTTTCCTGGATGACTCAGTTCTGCTGTCTGTGCTGTGCTTATTTCTTTGTATTTTTGTAGGATGGCCACTTGTGGAAAGTTTCATCACTGTTCCAAGCTTGCTGTATTTGCAGATTATAGGCTCTCATTGTGGTTCACTCGTGTCCCAGAGCCTTAAGCATGGCTTTCCAGGCTGATATGTCAGTAAAATCATAGTTCTTGTCTCTTCTGTTATGCATTTTTTCACTAGATAATGTACTGCTCAGAAATGTTTCGTTTCCACAGGGCTAGTAGTAATTGGCATGGGTGCTTTTAGTCTAATGACCCCTAAATTTGGCTAATTTGTTGAGTGAGTAACTAAGAGGACTTTATGTCACGAACTGGCCGATCTGTTTGCCCAGTGGATGAACCCAGTTGTGGATTGAAAACAGAAGAGTCGGTTAACCACGCTTTTTGATAGGAGAAAGCTCTAATAAAGAGTAGGGATTCCCACCGGGAATCCGCGTTCACATACACACAACACAGTGAGAATAAACCAAGGAAATAACCCGGAGTACTCACAGAACCTGGTGAATGGCGAGAGTCGATTCTGCTCATTATCCAAAGGAAATCACCTTATCTGTCAAGCATAGTGTAGGCAGTGCAACCTGATCTCATGACTTTTTGTGCAGCCATCATGACATAAAATATATTCAAAAACGTGCTGCAATCACGCTTTAGGCCTTTTTTTCGTGCTAGGACAATGCTTCACTACCCTATGTATTTTAATGTGCAGCGCGTAACACTGCCAGTATCAGCGCTAACTGATGACTGTTAGGGTTAGGGTTAGGGTTAGGATTAGGGTTAGGATTAGGGTTAGGGTTACGGACTTTCCCCATCTCACGGACTTTCAACCTGTTTCGACCGCTTTTTCTCTCCCACTGTCCCTCAGTCACCAGTTAGCGCTGATACTGGCGCAGTGGGCCTCACAACAACCACTCAAAATCAAGCAAGTTTGAATCTGTAACATGCTAATATTTTGGCAAAATATTTCACCTGTATTTTATCCGATGCTTAAAGCTACTTCTCTTATACTACACTTCTCACTTCTTAAAGCAGAGTATGGAGCAAAGTGAAAGTTACCATGCTGTCATACATGAACACACCACAGCACACAGTGTGAACAGCATGAAATTCTTCCTCTGCATTTAACCCAGTCACTAAGTGAAGCAGCGGGCAGCCAGGAACACAGCACCTGACAGGATCTGCAGTCGCATGCGCTCCTTGCCCAAGTGTTCTTGACTGGTTTGGCAGCTTTGACTCTCTGTGTGCACCTCCCCGTTCAAGGGAAACTGTTCAAAAGCTCCAGCAGAGATTGTTGTTCCTGTTGCTGTTGACTAGAGAATCTTAAACTCCTCCTTACACAGATTCTCTACTGACTCTGAACACAACATTGCTTAATCTGCCCCTGGATGTGCCAAAAGTATTGGTTCCCTTCTACTTATTAATGACGACTGGAACAGCAGGATGAATCCCTGTTCTTTTGGACTTTTGCCCCAGTTTGACAGGACAGCACGGACTAAAGAATTCAACTCTTTTTCATGTACCTCAAACCATTCCTGATTATTATTTGCATGGCAGTGTACATTGTCCTTCTAAAAGAGACCACTGCCATCAGGAACTTAACATTCAGCATCACTGGTAAGGGGTAAAACTCAGAAGGCCTTAGCATTACAGTTCTCTGTCGAGGACCGTTCTGAAGCTAGAGGAGCTAAACATGTACTGACAGTGGTGGTGTGGGACTCCAAGGCAGCACATTCCAGACCAGTTCAGACTATTTCAGACTACATTATGAAGGATCAGCGCAAAAACTGAAAGGAGTTTTGCATCAAGCAATAGGTAGTGAAAGAGATGGGCTTGATGAAAATGTTAGTCAATGAACCAGAATTGCACATCTGCTTGTGCAGGCACCAGAGTTTGATAAAGTGTTAAAGAACTTAATGTGAAGTTAATGTGAGCTTGTTAGTTTCTGCTGTTCAACACGTGGGATTCCGTTTTCTGGCTAACAACTGGGTGCTAAAGTTGGAACTATATGAACCACTAAAAGAGCTTAGCATGTTTACCCACATCCTCCTGTGGAAAGCTGTACATTGATATAATCTTTAAAAACTTTATTCAGAAAATAATTTGGCAAAGAAATGGATCGCTCATTTAAAACATACAGAGAAGGTTGCTCTAGGGCATTGGATCTCTCACTGCATAAGGATGGAGGAAAAATATGGACCCTCTAGGGGGCTCTGAGGACCTGTTTGAAGACCACTGCTGCACTGAGATATATTTAAATAATATAAGGCTCTATGTCATGTTGACACCTCAGACTATTTCAGACTATATTAAGTTTTTATGGCCCAATGGTGTGCCATGATGATTCGGGGCATTTGGATATACCATCGTCTTTATAATATTTGGAAATGTTGTTTAGAAAGATATAGGATTATAGCAACATTTAGTCAACATATTGAATTGTTAAGATAAGAATAGAACTGTGTTAGAAGGTGAATCCAGACGTATGGATTCAAAACATGAATTTGATGACCCAAAATCAAAGAATACTTGTGACACAGACTTTGATTTATTAGTTGAAAGGTGACTCAAAGTGAAAGAAATGTGGAGGATTTTTTCATGTTTCATGTTTCCTGGCATAAACGTAAGAGATTATATGGTCAGGTCATTTTACTGAACTGTTTCTTTTGAAAAATGTCCCATTTTAATTGAAACAGATTTGTCCGTGGCTGTGCTTATATTTTCCTTTATTAATTGTAATGAACAAGTGGGACAATCGCGAGCATTAAAGTGTGCTTTCATTAGCTGAAAACTAGAACATTTCAAATAATCATGTCACATGAACTCCAGTATTGCTATAGTAATTTAACAGGCTAACGTCCCCTTTCCTCACAGCAGTTATACAATAACTGAAGTAACTGTATTCAATTCTGCAGTGCAAAACATTTCTCTCTTTTTCCTGTAAACTTTGTTTAGTGCAGTTGTTTAGATTTTTTATTTAGAGACTAAAGTTTATTTAAACTGATGGGTGGTTTGTCCATCTAGTTAACATGAGTATCAAGAGTCACTTGAAAACACACAATGCCATAATGATTAAAATCAATGCATTAAAAATCACAGAACTGACCCTCAGCCATGATTATCACCTCATAACCTGAGAAATTATGTAAGAAGGGGTTGAAGGTTAAGAGGGGGCATGGGGGATCAAATGCCCTAAAATCAATGACTATATTATCTTCACCTGAAATTAAGCTTAGTACAGTCATTGTTTACTTTATTTTTTGATGTTCAGTGTTGTGGTTGGATTCATTTACTGAATAATGTATACTGACTTGCTTAGTAAACATTTAGGACTCGTAACTCGTAACTTTGACTCATGTCCGTTGACTTGGGACTTGAGTGCCAAGACTTGAGATTTACTTGTTACTTGCAAGTGAGTGACTTTTTCTCACCCCTGGTGTGGCATACATATTTTAGGTAATACAGCTTGGATTTTATTAAAGTTTAGTTTTCATGTTAGTTCATTACATAGTAAGATCCAGAGTGTCTAGCTGATCAGTGGTGGTTTCTATTTTTGCTTGGGAAACATACCATAGAACTGGACTTTTCTATGATTTGTTTTTTAAGCAAGTAAAAACCTTGTCAGTTGGTCTGAAAACTTACGTGCAAGTTACACTTTATATATATATATATATATATATATATATATATATATATATGACTCTCTCTCAGTTCAGTCACACTACACCAGCTCTCTTTTGGTAGTGAAATCTTTCTCTCATCCATTATTGAGGCATGTTTTTTTTCCTTGAGTCTCAGAATAAAGAAGGGGAACGGATCTTTTGAATTTTTAATACTGCACATGAAATATGTATTTTCAGTCATTCTTGACAGGGCGAACTGGTAAACTTTTTGCAGGACACAACACTAAGAGTCACGAGATGACTAGAGGGATGTAATGACCTCTGATCCCCACAAAGGACTAGGGAGGGGAAAGGGAAAGTGAAGAAGTGCCAGCAGAACAGAGGAATGGGTGGATGGGTGTGAAATATA
>JBBIGA010166686.1:0-16899 GCA_037576975.1 Alestes dentex | reverse complement strand
GAGAGCTGGGACCACAGTTTCAAAGGTCACTGTCGGTAGAACACTATGCCGTCATGGTTTCAAATCACGCATTGCACAGAAGGTTCCCCTGCTCAAGTCATCACATGTCCAGGCACGTCTGAAGTTTGCCAATGACCATCTGGATGATCCAGAGGAGGCATGGGAGAAAGTCATGTGGTCAAAGATACATGCATCAAAACATGGCAGCATAGATTATTGGATATCACTTATTTTATTCCTTTAAAAAAATGCAAATATGCCACATATCTCAGCAAATGTCTAATCTACCACAGGTTATATAGACATTTAATAATTGGAAACAACACTCTATAATTGTCTTTATCGTCTGTGATTTTTGAAAAGTGTGCCTGTTGTGCTTTATGTATGTCTCTCTGATATATGAAGATGCTTTCTTTCTAAATATTTCGAATGCACCTGCATTGCACTTTCCTGCTGCTTCTTTTTTCTGATACTATCTGCAGTTTTCTATGGTACAGTGCATCTTCACTTAGATGCCTTAACTTGTTCAGCGGCTTTACTGAGCAACTCTATGACTTACTGTAGTATTAAAATAACACACAAGAGAATTTACAGAAGAATCTTCCCACAGTTCTCTCAAATATGTTCTGAAATTCTGAAACCGCCGTTAAATGAATTCTGCGCCTTCTTATCGTGACAGTTCTCAGAGACCTATTTTCGAAGGGTAAACTCAAATGAAAAAATACCATAAAATGCTCTGACATTAGAAAATCTATAATTGACTTTAACATTTGACTTAAAACCATGAGATAAAGTACGATCTAGGGTGTGCTCATGCATATGAGAGGGTTCATATATATGATGTTTCAGATTTAAACTGGATAAAAAGTGTTTAAAATTGTTTGCTACGGGATCTGTGTTATCATTCATACAAAAATTAGAATCACCAGAAATAGTAAAACAAGTGTAAAAACAAATTGATGAGAAGTGTGAACAGTCTGTCATAAATCTCTTGTTGGGTTTAGGTGGGGGATGAACCCACAGGGCAAGTTTCGAGTATTCAAACGACATGAACATACTTAATCCTGTGTGCAGTATAGGTTTTCATAGAAAATGGTGGCCACATGTCCACCTTTGTTTCCCTGCTTGTTAGGATGATAATATCAGTAGTTAGGAGGCACAACCTCATTAAGAACAGTTTAGATTCTGGGATTGGTGTCCTTGCCCAGGTCTGGGGTGCTTGACTGAAACAAGTCAAACACACCAAATCTCACTTGTGATCTTCTATGAGTTTGATAAAAAATTGTTGCAAGGTGATCTAAAATTAAAAAGAGCAACTCCAACAGAATTAGGACATTCCTCAGTTACAAAACTTGGAAAAAGATGCAGGCTTTGCTTACCATTTAAAGAGATTTTGCTTAAAAGTCTGTTCAATACACCTTACTCAATAAACTTGCCCTTATAGTGCTGTATAACCTCAGTTGTAACTATGCTTAGTACAGTCCCTTGAGTTTCTGGTGCATAGGCTTGGAATAGTCATAAAACCTTTAGAAGTTTTAAGATGTTCTCAGTCCTGCAGAAGAGCTGCTATAGCACACATTGCCAAAAAGGTGAATGACTGTTGTCAGAACAAACAGTGCATCATTGCTTGCTACAGCTGAGACTGTGTATCTGCAGACTGATCAAAATGTTCATTCTGAACCCTGAATGCACAAAAGAGATGGGTACTATCCCTTTATGGCAATGATATTCCCTAATGGCAGTGGCCTCTTTCAGTAGGAGAATGTGCCCTGGCAAGCCGCAAAAACTGTTCAAGAGTTCAAGGTGTTTCGGTACATGGCTTACAGATTCCCCGGATCTCAGTCTGATTCATCTGTGGTATGTTCTGAACAAACTAGTCCGATCCATGGAGTAGTTCGTCCAGAACTTAAAACATCTGTCGCCAGCACCTTGGTGACCGATACCTCAGGACACCTTCAGATGTCGTGTGGAGTCCATGTCTCGATGGGTCAGGCTGTTTTTGCAGCCAAAGGGGGACCTACGCAATATTAGACAGGTGGTTTTAATGTTATGGCTGACTGATGTATGGACCATCATTAAAACTCCAACTTTTTATAGACCATTAAAGCCATACAAATTTAATCAATAGTTATTTTATCACATTCTCTCTACTATGCCTGAAGCGTTTCAATTTTATATACAAGTTAAGGACTCATTTCCTGCATCCAGGCATGGCCAGACCCAGAGGTGGCATTGGCCACCCAAATGACTGATCCTTGTTCTGGCTAGAAACATGTAGATATCTGACCAAGTAGTTACACTCAGTTGGAATCCTGTAGGTGAATTACTTTTTCCTACCCAGACCCCACAACACTACCCCACCTCCCACCCCCACAAGGACAGTAACATAGGTTATTGCCCAAATGTTTCTCCAGTGCACGGCTCTTGCTTGTAAACAAGATGCAATTTTACACACAGACACACACAGACACACAGACACAGACACACAGACACACACACACACACACACACACATATATATATATATGTGTGTGTGTGTGTTTGTATATATATATATATATATATAGATAGATAGATAGATAGATAGATAGATAGATAGATAGATAGATAGATAGATCAATTCATTTACACATTTATTTTTGATAGTTTATTGTTACTGGTTTTGTGTTATGCAGTATAATATAGAATAGGCACTTACGTATAATATAGAATAGGCTCTTAGGCATGTTTCTAATTAGCTAGTTAGCAACTGATAGCTTAAAAGAGTTTTGATATACTATACAACTCTGACAGTCACCCACCCCAAAACTATGATTGCCCCTCTAATTGGGGTAATCTAGAACTGGGCCTGAGTTGCAATGTAGTTAAGGATTAGTCTGTGAAACCCAATTTCATTTTTTCATTACACCCTTTTTGCATATTTTGTGTTACTGGCATAGAACAGCGCCCTTAGTTTTCATTTTTACACGTTCTGAGATCAGCTCTAAGACAATACGTATGTTAGGAAAGTGTTATATTGTAAACATGTACTGTAGAAATGGCAGCAAGCGGTAACAGTGTAAAGGTCAGTAGCCAGAAGGGGTAAAAAATCCGGAACACATTTTTCTCTCAGTGCCGTGCACATCTTCCTGTTTCAGTGTCATCATGATCATAATGTGATTTGTACATTAGACCAATTCCTTTTGATCTCTAACAGTTCAATCTTATAGAGAGGAAGTGTGGGTTTCCCTTAGTAACTGTTACTGGGGAAGTGAGTTGTAATAAGGTTTAAAATGAGTCATTTGTGTCATATGTGAACTTATGTGAATTTGTGTGTGCGCACACACACACACACACACCCACACCCACATATATATATATATATATATATATGTATATATGCATACAAATACAAGACTGGTCTGCCTTGCTTTCTCTTCAATAGCACTCAGGAAACATCTTATTACACACCACAATGTACACGTGCTCACATGATGTAGTGAACCTATGCAATGCTATAGTTTCAGCATACACTGCCACCACTTGGTTACCTATCTTTGTAATTAGAGGGCTGCTTGTGAACATTCTCTTTAGTCTATACATATATATATATGTATGTATATATATATATATATGTTTGCTGTTGATTTGCTATGGTTTGCTCAGAAGACTACATTATCCACATAAGCCTGCATATTACAGCTGAAAGATGTGGAGGAGAATGTGACACAGCCAGAGTGAGTTGTGTCTGGACAGGACATCTGTGCACCCACAGCCCACACCGGATCTGAGAATGACACTGAAATTAAAAGGTTGCAAACTGAGAAACCATCTAGTCGTGTGCCTTGTTTCTGCCAATCTCCAGTAAAGAGTGTGTGTCTAGAGGCTAATGTGAATTCAAATCCCAGCAGGCAACACATTACTTTCTGCAGTGCTCACTTTAACGTAAGGCACTCCTGTTCAGCTGCAGAATAAAGGCTTTCTGAGAATAACAATATCCCGCTCATTTCCACAAATGGGTGGTGCTTAGCCAATGTATTTTGTGTCAAAGAAGCTCACCAGACTTGTCTGTTTCCGCAGAATTTCACCTGGCAAGCGCCGCAGGGTTTGTGAAATGCATTATGGTTTCTCTTGCAGTTTTTTCATGCTTTGTTTCCTCTCTCTGGTAAGCACAGGCACATTCCCAGCATGGGAAAAACTTCAGCTGTGCTTTTATTTGCAGAACGAGGAAATAGCAGGCCAACATTTCAGCCTTTAAGGTGCCCTTGTGTAGGCTTGGTACACCTGTGTGGCCTAAGTAACTAAGTAACTTTATAAAACAGGGTTGCCCCCACTTTCCACTATACAGAAGTGTGTGTGAGGGCTGTTCAAATGATCTGTTTGTACTATTTATAGCAAATGCCTAATTGGCAATTAATCTTGTGAATTTCCAGGGTTGCAGTTCTACTTTGCCAGATTAATTAGATTAAAGTACTTGCTGTACTGCATGTGTGTGACATACAGCAACTGGTTTAATCAAAAACAAAAAAGGAGGGCATGTATCTACAGTTCTACTGTATACCTTAATACACATGACATACTGCTTTATGTACTGGAGAAGGACTCCACATAGTGTGAGCAGGAGTCTGCCAAGCAGTCGCTCAGCACAGATGGCTCTGCTTGGGCTGTTAATAGGGTTTAACCCCAGCAGCCTATATGACCTCACCCTGCTCTCCAGGCCACAGAGAGTGTCTGATGTCTGACAACAAGCTGCTGACTAGTCACATAATGCACACGCATTCTGGCCTATGAAACACTGATACATGTATCTGACTCTATATAGACATTAAGGATTGTACAAAGGTTCTATATAACAATAACATCAACATCAATAATAATAATAAGAATCATCATCATCATCATCATCATAGTAGTAGTAGTCTTTATCTGCACCTTTCATATTTATAATGCAGCTTACTAATGTTTATCTGAGGGTTAAAAAATGTTTGGTCATGTTGAGGTTCATCAGTACAATGTGTCAACTTTTCCAGAATTAAGCCAAGCATTGGGGGCGGGGGCATCAAGCTTTTCTGTAAGAATTTTCTTTAAGAATGTGACATTTTGGTGCTTCAAACCGCGAGGGTGTGGGAAAAGTTTAGCGGATTGCTCACTGACTGATGCCAGGCGGTGTCCTGAATGGATTCTCCAGCAGAAAACTAGTGGATACTTGTTGACTGAAAGCAAAAGTGCTGATAGTTGATTTCAACACAATGGTGAGTCATGAGTGTCAGAAAGTTTGACATCACCTGTGAAAATACATGGGAAATTAGGAAAGTCCAACAGCAGATCTGTCGAGCAGGAAACCAGCAGACAGGCGTATGAGAGTTAGCCGTGCTGCTGTGTAAACAGCCACTCTAATGAAAGGTGGTCGGGGGCCCGTGTTTGCCTTTGGGCGTGTGGGCCATGCTTCATGCTTTGGGCATGTGAAAGAGCTCTAATCTCTGTACTAATCTCTGCATTTCCCCAGCGTTCAGAGCAAAATTCCCCTTTACAACGGCCGCGGGCCACCAACACAGCACTCGCGTCACCATCTGTCTGATTAGACTAGAGAGAAGAGGCAAAAAAAAAACTTTCTGCGGTCCCAAACCGTATATCCAGATAGACTTCCGAGAACTATTAAAAAACGAACGGCCTCAAAATAAGGAAAATCATTCATGAGTATAACACGTAACATTATATTTCAGGGTCAGAATCTTGAAAAGCTGTCACATTTTCGCTCCTCCCTCATCCACAAAGTTGACACCGTCTGTGATATTCAGATTCTTTTCAGGGTCTCTCTTTTTGTCCGTTGTGGTAAACCACTGCCTCCTGCTGTTAGAAATAAGCACCGCACTTTGATTCCTTTTTTTTTGTTCCTGAGAGAATTTTTCATCATAGAATATTCATGGCAATTGAATATTTACCTCATTCATTAGGACTAACCACTTACGACAGTGATATTCATGATAATTAAAACAAAGCTAAAATGTTAAATATACAAAAAGGATAAGCTTTTAAGAAATATTAGCCTTTACACTATAATATGGATATAAAATGCAGGCTCATCATAACACTTGAGTGGTGAAGAACAACTAAAAACAGAAAACAGATTTGGAACCTTTTAAAATGATATCAGGGTCACGTAATCTGTTCATCTGTCAAATTTATTCATAACATGTGAACTGTAACAGTGCCATATTTGTGAAACAATTGAATGTTTTTAAAATCACTGATAGACATTTTGTGAACCTCAAGGAGGAAGATCTTCTAGCAGAAACATCTTACAAGTCTGTTTTTCCAAATGAACAAAAAGGAACATCTGAACTGAGTCTTTAGACTGTGTCTAAAAACACTCCAAATCACTCCCAAAAGAGCACTGCTAACAGCCACCGTGCCTGAAGAAATAGTTAAGCCTCAGCTCAGTGCTCTATTTTTAACAACATCCACTCATGTCAAACAACCTTGTCAGCACAAAAATATGACATTTACTGTTTAGCCTTCACTAGGCTTTTTTTTTTAAAGCTCATGTCAAAATATGTCACAAAAGACTCTTTATTAATTTAAAATAGCATCAATAGACTGAAAACACAGACGCAAGTCTTTATAGGCTCATGATTCCTAAACCAACTGACCCCCAATATCATCAACAAAACATACACAGGCATACATTTCTTGCATACACTCAACATCAGCTCGGTCTTCGGCGCAGATGGAGGATGTGGATGTCAGGGCTGTTGAACTCGGGGTCTTGTTTTTCAGCTGGAACCTCGTCAGACTCAAAATCTTGCAGCAGCAACTGTACAACACAAGTAATGAAGAAAGAAACTCAATGGCAAGTTCAAATGATGACAGGAAATATGACAACCCATTACGCCATATCTTATTTTAGTAATTTATGTGTACAAACTGATGTTTTTCCCCTCCTGTTCCTTCACAAATAGTTTATTTTTGAAAATGCTGAATGGCCAGAAATCACTGTCTACTCATAGTTTTCAAGCGACAAGGTCAGTTGATATATTGTGTCCATTCCAGGTTGTTCACAAATAATGGAAAAGAGATATATTAAGCTACGAAAAGTTAAAATGTATTATGTAACAAACAAAATGTAAGTATATGTAATATAAATATAATAAAATGATCATTGTTATATTTTTGTCACATTACCCACCCATAAAAGCTCCCTACAGCTTTCTACATTTCAAACTAAATTCCTTTATTTGCAACGAAACCTTCATTTTCACACATATACCATCAGCAACTTGCACTCACGTCAAAAAATCTTCTCTCCACTTCAGGATTCACGCCGACAGTACGCTGCTCATAGCAGCAAATGATGCAGGTGTCAGTTCCAGCCAGGAGTTTCAGAGTCTCAACCAGTGGCTCTACAGACTGAAAGGTTAACAGCTGGGTGGTTAAAACTAATCCACACTTTAACAGTATAACATTTCATGTCCATACAGAGTAGTCGGTAAAAGTCAAGGCGTTACCTGCTCATAATAGATGCAGTCAGCCATAAGAATGTAATCTGGAGGTGGGAGGAAGTCAGTCACATCTTCACCCCTTTAAAACAATTAACTAATGAATTCAATCTAGTTTATTCTTGATTCATTTATGTCTGTGCAATTGCATTTTTATAAATGTAAATGTACTGTAGAATTGTAAAACTTAAATGTCAGCAGGTACATGTCCACAGGGTCACTATTTCTAAATAAAGAACGACTGCTCATCTGCTTCAATCAGGTAAATCAAGGGCTAGAAGGGGAGTACAAACCATTTTAATACCTTGGCTGTAACTGAGCCTATACTGATGAGATCTTCATTTTCCCGGATGTTCAGTTGAAGAAGAGGCTGCAGATCCTCCAAATCAGTCACTGTGACATTCGCTCTGTAGGTCAAAAAGCTGAAGTTAGCCAGACGAGCGAGATCCAAAAGGAAGATCAGAAGCAAAGATGGAAAACAGGCCACAGTGTTTGGCAACATCCAAGTTTTCCAATTTGTCTCGCAACCCACCTGCACTGCACATCCGTTTTTGTTGTTTTTGGGGGTTTTTTTAGTTTTCAACCACAGCTGTTTCAGCTCAAGATGGACTCAAGATTTACCTTGATATAATTTAAGTGAAAAAAAAACACAAAACACTATGGAGGAGCACTACAGGATACTATCAGTCCATTCAAATACAATTTGATATGTACATTAACAAATCCAGGTCCGGAAATCCAGGTACAGACCCTTCATGAACAATTATAAGATAACAGTGTTCATTAACACGAAGATGAAATGCTTAAGTCAAATTAAAAAAAGAAATAATACTGGGAAACCTGTTCTCATTTAGGTAACAGGTTGAGCAAATAAATTATATTAAATTTATTATGATGCAAAGTTGGAGTCTAAACCCATACAAGCCAAACTAAAAAAAAAAAAAAAATCAAGATATTCATGAAGTACTTTTCCAAAGAGCAACTTTAGTCTAAACAAGTGCTACAAATGTTGACACAAATTTAACATAGTTAAAAAGAAAATAGGGATTAGGAACTAAACGTTAATTACTAATATGCAACTGACTAAATAGGTCACTTCCTTCACAAGTGTGTTGTTAAAAATACTCACCATACCCCTGAGACTTCTACTAAAGTAAATATAACCAAGCAATTACAAGCAATCGTGGCCCTCACTTGCAAGTGGACAGTACTTTGCTCAAGTGTACCTCAGCTGTGCCATTGGCAGTCCTGGGATATGAACCCACAGCCTTCTGAACACAGGGGCAACTCCCTAAGCACTAGGCCACCAGCTGCACCAAACTGAGGCAAGTGTGCATTAACTTGCCTTACATGAATGACAAACTTTCAGCAGAAGGTGGTTTCCATCCATTGACCTATGGGTTATTGACTTCTGTTGCACCACTCTGCTAGCAAAAGTAAAATAAAGTGCCCCCTTAAAGTCACACATGAACACACCACAACCCACAATGTGAAATTCTCCGCATTTAACCCATTCACCAAGTGAGGCGGTACTTTACTCAAGGGTACCTCTGGGGTGCCACTAGCAATCCTGGGATTTGAACCCACAACCCTCTGATCACAGGGGCAACCCCTAACCACTAGACCACCAGCTGCCCCTAGTGGCGAGGGTATATTTCAATAATCAAGTGACCGATATTAAAAGTAATTAGTTAAGAATGAGGTTTAAAGTGCTGGTACAGGTATGTTGAGTTGTAACTCACCCCAGAGACGCTGCCATGATGCCCACCAGTCCAGTGCCTGCCCCCAGCTCCACCACCTTTTTACAGCCCCACGACCCAGAACCACCAAACTGCTCCGTCTCCAGGTATTTACAGAGCACTATAGCCGCGTCCCACACCACGCAGCCCACGTCGCCTTTGCTGCACTGATACATCTTCAGGACGGACCCGTCATTTTTCTCTATTTCTCTAATAAAGTAATTACTCGAGTCCTCCTCTTCAGGCACGACCGCCATGTTGTTAAATAATCACCCAATCACACACGCTCTGACGACACACACAGAGCCCGGTTTGCATCGGTTGCCAGATTGGGATTTTTTCCTTAATACTTTTAAGAGTGGATTATGGTTTATGGTTTGTGTGTTCTTTTTGGGGACGCTACTGTTTCCCAACCATAAAAACCCGTCAGTAAAAATACCAACAATTACATAATAATAAAATCATTTATTTCATAAAATTTTACTTTAAAGCACGATTTTGGATCTTTCTCTCTCACTCCACACACACACACAAAAGATTTTGGAGTGTTTCTGTGGGAATTTGTGCTCAAATATTCCGTAGAGCATTTATGAGGCCAGACACTGATGTTGGACGAGAAGGCCTGGTATGCAATCTCTGTTCCAGTTCATCCCAAAGGTGTTGGATGGGGTTGAGGTCAGGGCTCTGTGCGGACCAGTCAAGTTCTTCCAGAGCAAACTCATCCAACCGTGTCTTTATAGACCTACACTGCGGCACAGTCATGCTGGAATAGAAAAGGTTCTTCCCCAAACTGTGCTCACAAAGTTAGAAGCATGCCGTTGTCCAGAATGTCTTGGTACACTGAAGCAATAAGATTTAGCCCTTCATTGGAAGTAAGCGGCCTAGCCCAAACCCTGAAAAACAGGTGTGTCCCAATACTTTTGTCCATATAGTGTATGTCAAAAAATAAACAGGTAAGTCTGGCCAAAGTGAAAAATGTAACTTGCTACATCTGGTGTAAACATCCTACTAGTGGTGCTGCAGTGATATCTGGAGATTTAAAGACCCTCAGACAAGGGGAACAGTAAGCTTAAAGGTAAAGTTATGGTCTATTTTATGATAAATAAATACAGAATTACTGTCTTCTTTACTAGTCTGTAAAAATACCTTCGTAGGTACGGTTACGCTAATGATAGCTCTGCTATAGGCCCCATTAGGCTCTATTTTAGGACGGTCAATATCCTGCCAGATTGCACTCTGTACCCTTACAGTGCAGCAGTGCAGAAAAGTACTGCACAGAATAATGCTATTTTAAATATACACCACTCTTTTAGCTGCGGCTTGAATAGTTTCCTCATTTTATTTAAAACGTAATCTTTTTAGCAGACGATATGTACATGCATGAACACAGATTGACAGGATAAAGAAATGCATAAAACAGCCTTGTCGATTAAGGAATGCTGAAGAACTCAAGGCTAAGAACACTGTTCACTGCTGTGGGTAAATACTGCTCTTAACTGTGACACGAGGGAAACAAACAGAGAACTAGTTTTATTGAGGGTGGATTTGGAACCACTAGGAATGAGCTCAGACTTGTCCCTGTTTAACATAAAGTTCTTCCAGTTTTTTTATTCAGAGATGCATGTTTTTAATCGTCTAAAGGGTGGGTGGATAATTGATTTTGTCTGGAGGCAGATGCGAGAGTTATCTGAATAACAAGTGAAGTTTGAATGACATATGATCTGTCCAAGAGGGAGTATGTGATTATAAATAAAAGCAGTTTGAGGACTGAACCTTGTGGAACCCCTTGAGTGGAGATGGAGGAACTACAACAGTCATGAATGGCTTTTAGTCAGTAAAGTAAGAAGTGTTAAACAGAGCTGTTTTCACACAGGCTGGTGCTGCTAAAATTCCCTGTGAGAGTGATCTAAAGCTGTGTTGGAAATTCTAATGCTTAAGTAGAATGCAGTATGTGACCAACAGGAAATTCTAAAGTATGCCAAAGACAGCCAAATGTTGTAATACTTTGGCACAATATTCCATTATGCAGTTAGGATAATATTTTTGATATACTGCATCTCATCATTTCTGTAGGGTGTAACCATGGAAGAATGGAGCACTTTTTGACCCTCTAGTACAGTACATGATATAGAACTGATTGAAAATGACATTTTTTAAAGTCAAAAGTAAATACAATCACTGCAACTGTTCTAAAAAATAAAACAGTTTGTGTTATTGTTATTACAGTTACTTTATATTTAATACATTTAAAATGAGAAAAAGTAAAATAGTAAATATGCCACATGCAAACTTTCCATTTGACTCTTGAAAGCTAGTGTTAATGCTCAACAACCATGGGCTTCTCTAAACAACTTTATTTGATCTGAAACTAATAGAGGCCTCAAGGGGAAAGCTATGAATAATGATTTCAGAATGAATAATCAGAATGATTTCAGCCCACAATTTCCACTGTATGAAATGTCATTATAGAATGGCAGTTAAGGAGAACTGTCAGTTCGGAGACTCTCAGTTCTGTAAATGAAGACTGGGTTGAACATCACTGAAGCGTGCAAGACGATCCAGAAATATTGCTGATCTGGATTGGGTGCTGTGTCCACATATTTGCAGTTGTTTAATAGTTTGCTGCAGAGGTTGTTTTCACTTAAAAACGCAACACAATGTTGCTATCTCCAATTTTTCATTTTTCTGCATCATCATCAAAATAATGCAGACACTTTTTATATTTTGTGTAGCTTTTATGGTGAATAAACCTTTAGAAATGCTCCAAAATCACTTGGAATAAAAAAAAACTGTTTACATTCTTACATACTTTGCAGCAACCAAGGACAACTACTCAAGACCAGTGAAAAAAAAAATCAAAGCTGGTTTCTATGAAGGCTGACTGTTCAGACGGTTCTGTTTTGAGTGTTTTTTTGAGTGAAATAAATTACCCAGTAGATGCCATACTTATCAGCTTTAACCATTAGCTTAGAGCAGGCTAGGCTACAGTAGCCTAAACGGCAAGATACGTTTCTGAAGAATGAGTACACTGACATGTCATCTCACTACCTAAAATGATCCTATCACACTCGGTGTCATTTTTTGACCATTCAGTAAAACAAGTTTTTATCAGTATCATCCATCAAGGGCCAGTGTGATTGTAGGTTTTAAGTCTTATCTGGAAATAGCACATCGGATTCCACTTGTTCAATTAGCTGGTCTACATCTTGAGTTAATTATGTGAGATGCTCTCTTGAAACTAACATTGCCCTGTTTTGAAAGTATTTGGATATACTCCTCACACTCTTCCATTTTCAGTAAACATAAAGAAACGATATATAAAAAGAAGCTACACAAAAGCAGATGTTTCTGTGAGCTGTACTGAAGGGCTGTTACTGTAGGCTAGTCACAGCTAGCCTGTCTTGGTTTAAAAGTAGGGTTTACGCACATAAATGTGAGTTGAGATTGCGGCTTGAGACGGAAACACGGGCATAACTGGAGGGTAATATTGTATGCCAGGTTTTATGGAAAAGCCTTATTACTACATTTGTTTAAAACAATGTATCAGGCATCAAGTCTGTACTGGCAGTCCTTGTTTCACACCAAACTGCTCTAAATTATGAAGTGATATTTCAAAATCAGTAGAATTCCTCCTTAAAATGGGACACTCAGAACTGTGCTACGACCATGTTCAGCTGACAGAGAAGTGATAAAACTGACAAAAGAGCAAATCGCTCACTCTTCAGACTCTTATCTCGCATCCTGTGGTGCATGAATGTGTGTCATCATCGGGAGTTGGATGCACCAGCAGACATTAAAAGGAAAATCTTCCAATGTCTTGTTGGGATTCACCAGCTGGGACTGTGGCCTCCCTTCTCGGATCAACTTTCAGTTTCCTGGCTCACGCAGGGTCCAGGAGGCCATGATCCTTTTCCCCAACACTGAAATTCAGTTTTGCCGAGCAGAAATTCCTTCAAATGAGGAACTAAAGGACAAGTGTTAAAAGCCCTAAATACACACATACATACAGTGGCTAACTGAAATACCATCTCTAAAGCATTGATTCACCTCACGAGTGCAAGCTAGTAAAGTCAAATTACCTTATATACAGCTGCAACACTCCATATTACAACCTTGCTCTGTCACACTGCACTTTACTACCTTACATTGAATGTTGTATTATAGTTAGATTTGGTAGTATAGCATTTATAGTAGTATTTTGTTTGATATTTATTCATTATATCGAAATTTTGAAATGTTGCACCGTCTAATGTTAATTGGCTGTAGTCAGTGGAGAAGCATTCAAGGAAGAATTTCACTGGACTCTGTGCACTGCAAACTGTGCATGTGACAAAATCATGAATCTGATTTTCTGACAGGTCAGTATGCTTGTAGACTGCCCTCTAGTGTTGAAATATGCATAATACAGTTTTCCTGAATGTTAATGGATAACAGCACTGGATAAAAAAACAAGCCATTTACCCAAGAGGCACTGGCTTCAAGCGTTAATTTCAGAGAAACAACACACTGAGGAGGACATTCATGCTCAGTGGGGTCTTTTAATCTATTCTGCAGGGACAGTATTATATCAGTTAAGAATATGAGGAGTGGTTAGAAGCTGCTAATACATGAAAAGGTATGTGATGGTCCAAATCATGCCTTCCAAACCACATGTAGCTTTCGCCAGCCTGGGGCACAGCAGCCTGACAGGACCGCTCCAGATGGCTTCTGGGAAAGCGTCTCCTGTGCGTGCCCTCTCTGCTCTCCGTGCCCTGTCTGGAAACAAAGTCTGTCTGATAGGCCAAATGATCCCTCCTCCCCTTCACTGCTGCACTCATGCTGCCTTCTTGACACAGACAGAAATGAGAGTCATGCTGGCGGCGGTCATCCAGACACTTCTTACGACCCAAACCCTTTACACACATACAAACAAAACCACAATGAACATCATGAACTTATACATAAAGAAACACAGATTCTTTAATCAACTGAAAGTGACTGGCAACATGATAAAGTTTGTGAATAAGGAATTATTGTCATAAAGGCTTACATTTTCATATGCTGCAATGTCGTCCTGCAATGTAGCTCTGTTATCATGCTCTGAAAATGGATAACTTCTTCCAGCTGAGTTCTTAAAAAAAAAAGAAAAAAGTAAAAAGAAAACTTTTTTTTTTTTGTAAGATGTTTGCATGATCACTTCTTGTTGCCTGACTATAAATGATTATTTCCTTTGAGATCTTGGTCTTACTTTCCACCCACGCTAATCATCATTAAACTATGCATACAGAACTGTGTAAAAGAAATCTTGATTAAAAAAAGAGTTAGAACATGTCATTAAAACAATAACATTACAAATATTACGGATAAACATACATACCGTATATTGTAACAGTTGCTTGGTATAACAAAGGAATTCTTCTTTGTTTTTATAATAACAGTAAAAATAACTCCACGTGTTGCATGGATTTGTAAAATTAAATTAAGTTTAACGGAGAATTTATTAGCTGAACTGTAAAAATGGGCACATATGAATAGAAATCTGGAAATGCTTATGCTAGCACACATGAAAAATCACAATGTACTGGGTTTTTTTTTTTTTACATTGATTCTGATATTTTAACAAATAAATGTTTATAAAAACAGTTCTCTGTTTCATTTTGAGTGTTTTGCATAGACAGTACATGTTAACTGAGGCACAGGCATCTGGAAGCTTCCGCTGCATACACATGGCCTATATATTTGATAAAGATACTGTCACAAAAATGAACCTTCTCCTGTTTCATTTTAGGATATCTCTCTCCCTGCAGTGTGGACTTCAGCACCCCCTCGGCCAGCATGGATCCTGTGCTTGTACATGCTTCTCGTGTTGTTCCAGACCGCTCCACACCAATATGGGCAAACTTGAAATAAAACAACAGTCATAATCAATATAATTGCAAAGTATTTGCAAAAATCTTATATTGCAGAGAAAAGCAGAAAAAAGTGGACTTTCTACACTAAGACAAAATATTTGATCAATTAATACCTTCCTTATGACTTTCTTTTTCACAAATGATGTAATTTTTTTTTTTTTTTTTAATGCACCACAAAGAGAAAGTGAAAATTTCTTACCCAGTTGCCATCTTGCTCCATGTTGGCATATCTTTTGCCTCCCTTAGTCATGTTATCTGGCAAAAACCAAACACAAAAATAATAATAATAAATTTCAGATTCTAGTTACAAATATGAATGATAAGAGTGACCTAAAAATTGAGGACACTTAAAATCCTCTTTCATGAACCATGGGCTCTCTGTGGGGTATTTTTGTCTCCATGACAACAGAATACAAGCCATTCATCTTTTGAGAACAATATTTTTTACATGACATGATATGTCACTTGGTTGTTTTTTTTTTTTTTCAAATACTACAGCAGATTTAACTGAATAAACCAGGGTTAGACTAAATCAGAACTTAAATATACTTTACTATAGTCAAAAAAAGATAATATCTTAAGTAAATACAATAATGTAGAACAATACAGCATAAAATATGGCCAGAAAACGTGGACGTACAGACACGAAGGTTAAAACAGGTCAGTGTCTGAAACAAAATAAATAAAAATATTTTTTAACAGAACTGTGCTGAAGTTTACTTTCTAGAAGGGTCTTTTTTATTCTAGAACGTTTTACGTCATATGTGTTTCCGGGTATGTTTAGAGCTTGTGATAGATGGATGTGTGTGAGTTTGTTTAGGTGGATGGTGACACACAGAAAAAAAGAAAAATTAATAATAAATACGATAAAACGTTGGGTTATATTTATTCTGCTATTTACGTTCAGTTCTCCGCAATTAATGAAGCCGAGAGTTGTGGAAAAATGACATTTGTAGCTTAGCTAGCCTGTTAGCTACCAAAACATGGACCAGTCAGAGACCTGATCAGGACGAGCTAAATGTCTGATATCTGTTTATCTGGCTGCTCAGCCAAACTGGGGACTCGTTCAGGACGTAAAGTGGACCTTATGCCCCAAATTTTGCTGTAGCTTCAGCTGCCAGAGCGTCGTAGCTGAACTTTGTCGAACTTTCTGGATGGCTCAGAGCCTGCTGTCCTGTTGAAAATGAGTTCTCCAGACGATAGAAACGTGTCGTCTGTGTCTGCAGACACAGAACTGGATCAGGACAGCACTGGCAGTGAAGATGCAAAGCAAGTAAGTAAGGTAATGTAAGTAGTACCACTGTAGTACTGTTATCTGTGACAGGCTGGACTGGAGCTGTCAAGCTAGAAGGACCACAGGAGTGTGTGTGAAAATCTTAGAGCTGTAGTATATATGAAATGAGTTCTTTATATTTTGCACTGGCTATTCAGTCTGTATCTCACTCAGAAGTGTATTCACATGCACTCAGGTTAGAGTTTGTTGATTTTGTATTTTCAAAAGAGAGGATAAGAACCCTTTAGTCCCCCAAGTGGGAAATTTGCATTGTCACAGCAGCAAGTGGACAGAATGAGAAGAAAGTAAGAGCAGCATAACCAACAGAATTAAAAACTACACAACACTGTAATATAAAAAGTACACTGTGCAAATTGTACAAAGATATAAATGTAAAGGCTTGTGTGTATGTAAGTATATACATATGTATAAATCTACGTAAGTATATGTATGTACACACTGCATATATATGTAATTGTACATAGTAAATATACATACATACATACATACATACATACATA
>JBBIGA010166669.1:0-16900 GCA_037576975.1 Alestes dentex | reverse complement strand
TGTTTTGATCAAATTGAATGTGTTCTTGGGTTAATATCACTTTTTTCATTTTCTAAATTCAGTTCTATTTTCACACATAAATTGTCCTGTTGTCCTCTACAATGGACATGCTGGGAAATTAAAATAAAAAACATTCAAATAAATTTAAATTGTAAGGTGTTTTTTTTAGGCCCAATAGATAGAAAATCACACAAAAAAGAAATTGTAAGTACAAGGTGGAAGCAAATACTTACGGGATAAACCATTGTCAAAACTGAAGCTTTCTCATAAGCGTAGTACACGGCAGCTAAGCCTTGATAGCATGGGGGCCACCCTCGGGGGTAGTAGGAAGGGTTGTTTTTTTCTTACCACTACAAGTTTCCTGCATTAGTACTGCTGATGCATACCCACTGCAACTGTTGGCTACATACAGGTGAAAAGGTTAGGAATAATCAGGTATTGCCATAACTGGTGCTATCTGTAATTCCCTCTTTAACGATTCAAAGGCTATATGAGCATCTGGTGTCCAAGTTGAAATGTTTCTGTTTCTGTCATCATGTTTCTTAATGGTGCTGGCTTAATTGCATAATCTTCTATCCAGTAAGTGCTAAAACCACTCACTCCCAAAAAGTCATCGTCTGCCCTACTGTCACAGGCTCTGCAGCCTTGCTAATTCCCTCTAACAGCGACGGTGCTATTGCTTTTGTGCTGTGAGCCACAATTCTTCCTATATTCTTACACAATCTCGTCATGGATGAGTGGGCCAGGCAGGGGTGGGGCTACTGGACACCAACTACATGCTGGGGGAGGATGGGGACATTGAGTCAGAGTGGACTTTGTTTATTTCCTCCATTGTGGAGGTAGCTATGCAGAGGCTGCAAGGTGGTTGGTGCCAGTCAAGGTGGTAGTTGTCAAGTTTAAGAAAGAAGGCCTAGTGGACCTGGCTAGCCTGTACTGAGGCAACTGACAGGTACCGACAAGCCGAGCAGAACAGGGCTCTGCCGGTCGCTAAAACTAAAATTCAAATGTAGGATGAGTACGGTGAGGCCATGGAAAGTAACTTTCAGTCAGCCTCAAAAGGTTCAGGCAGACTGAAAGGTTCTGTTTATGGGAGGGACAGGGTGCTGTTGACCTCGACTGAGGACATCATCCAGCAGTGGAAGGATCTCCTCAATCCTGCCTCTGCGATGTCCAAGGGAGGCACAGAGCCTGAGGAGGCTGAGGTGGACTTGCCCATCATGGGAGTGGAGGTTGCTGAGGTCCTGGGGATGGATGAGATTCACAGATAACACAGAGATTCACAGGGTTAAGTAGCTTGCACAAGGACACAATGATAAAAAGTGGGGATTTGAACCTGCAACTTTGGGGGTTTAAAATCAAGTGATTTACCCACTAGGCGACGACTACCCAATTAAACTGTATCTGAAATATTGCACAAGAGGAACAATTGCACTTATCAGTCCTTGCTGTGTGGTCAACTGCAAGTCTGACTGCTGTTAAACTACATGGCTAAAAGTGCATTATCAACAGTGTTAGGTTTAGGATTATATTTATACATACAGGGGGTCCTCGAGTTATGATACAGATCTGTTCCTTTGACAGTGATGTAACCTGAAATTTGGTGTAAGTTGAAACGCACCCCAGCCTAGTTTTCAATTGAGATTTCAAGCTTGTTAAATTAAAGACCGGTTGGTCATCTACCAGTCATCTACACTGAACCATCTAAAAGTTTACATTAGTACTTGCCTGTGTATCTATGGAGCAAAACTAAAGAAACAAAACAAATGAGCTTGAACGCATGTGAGGTTACACTTCCATATCAGTTTTAAAAGAACAAAAGTGGCCTGTTTAATTCTGAGGACATCTAAGTAAAAAAAATAAATCTATGAAAAATGTAGAATTTGATCCCTTTAACTGAGTGGTAGCCTACTATTCAACCAATAAAAAAGAAAGAAACAAAACAAATGAG
Source organism: Alestes dentex (assembly GCA_037576975.1). NCBI lineage: Eukaryota > Metazoa > Chordata > Actinopteri > Characiformes > Alestidae > Alestes > Alestes dentex. The sequence goes on along the minus strand of JBBIGA010166669.1, from coordinate 14,952 downwards.
CTTGAACGCATGTGAGGTTGCACTTCCATATCAGTCTTAAAAGAACAAAAGTGGCTGGTAGATGAACCTGTGCAGGTAGATGAACCTGATTCTATACCCCAGCTCTGAACAGAAAATTCATTTCTGGGTTTAACTAGAATACGGTGATGATGGGTGAGAGACAAGGTGTACAGAAATGACAGAACATAACCAGGTACCTAATTCATCATGGATAAAATCTGAATCAGTCCCTGAGTGCAAACTTTTTCATATCACAGTAACATGGTAACAAGAGACTAAAAGGGGCACACAATCTTACCTGAATAACCTGGAGAGGAAATACAACTAATGGTCCCAAGCAAACAAGCTTAGTGTAAAATTTATGAAGTGGGACTTAAAGAACTTAAAAACCTGAAAATCTTGAAAAATATATACTGTATACGCAATCATTTTGGGTCAGCACATCCACCATTTAAAGAAATTATGTTATACACTCAATCAGCTTGACATTTAAATAAAATAAAATCACTGTCCATCATTGAAAAGGTTTAGCAAACAGTAGCAAATGTGACAATGTTCTCAAAAATCAAGAAAATTAATTTCATTTATCTTCATTTATGCTTCCTTTTAAAGCATACACAATACATGACTTACAAGTCCTAAGTCATGTATTGACTTGTTTGGATATTACTATTCAAACTAGTAATATTCAAGAGGATGTAATTAGATGGCTTGTTTAACAAATTTTCTGTAGAATTATCTTCACACAAGCCATTAAAAGCAAACATACTGAATATGCAGAAATTGAATATATCACATTTCAATAGTCAAAAGATATCAAAAGAACTGAAATAGTGAAGAAATTAAAACAGGGTATTGATGCAAGTTCTGACATGATTTTAAAATTTTATTTAAAAAGTCCTTTTAAAGCATGGCTTAGTGGGTAATTATTTCTGAGAGCTCCAACAAGATATCATCCTTGTCCGTACATGGGTACAGCTGTAGGTGAATTCATCCAGCAAGTCCTCAAAGTCATTCACAGTGGAAGAAGCTCCTGCAGGGTTGCGGGAAGAAACCTCGCTCTGCCGGCAGGCTCAAGTTTGAGTCAGTGTTCTGACTGCAAGCAGTGAAAACGGGAAAAAATCCTTCACTTATTTTACCTAAGGCCTAATCACACAAGCATTTTCCAGAAAAGTTTCGCAAGTAGAATTACATTCACGTCAGTGGTTCAAAAGAAGACTGAACTAGTCCCTGAACTATCATTAAACCGGTGATTCCCCTCTGACTATAAATAAACATATTGGATGATATGGAATCAAGACACTTTATCACACAATGTAACATCCTTACATGTTTCTAATGTTATGGCAGGCAGGTTGGCCTGTTTGGTAACTGCTAGGTTGCTCCACAAACCAGTCATGCCACTGCCACCAACCATGCAAGTTATCCTTTTTGTTAGTGTATAATTCTGGTATCTTCTGTTTACTTTTGTGGTTTTAAAAAAGGACAACTAGTGGTATAAAAGTTAACAAGTTATTGCATCTTCTTAGTTTGACCTTCCTTAGTCCAGTCCGAAGCTCACATGCTATATGTTGCTATGGTAGAATCCACAAATATAGGCTGTTTGTTCTAATATAGCTTGAACGAATTGTAAGTTGGCATAAAACAAGTCGCTTCCAGCTACTGGACATATGATTCAATCAAGACACCAGTAATTTCAAATGATCACTTACAAGGAAAATACGCCAAATGTAATGTTTTATTTTCCTTTTTTTTTAATCAAACACAACAATCCATGTTAAAGGAATAATGAAAATTAAATTAAAAAATGTTTTGTTTTATAGCAAATGTATGAAAAATACACTGAAAAGCTAAAAAGAAAAAGAAAGGCCACCTTGAAGTCCGGTCTTGTTTGTAGACAACAGACTGACATTCACTTTCAAAAGCCATATATGCAGCTCAACTTGAAATTGCATCACAACACAGCTTCAAGCAAGTCTGTGAAGTCTGTGTACAAGTACGTGTACATGCACATTAAGGGGATCCTATACTAGACTTTATGGAAAGGAGAATGTCTTTGCTGAAACTTTTTAACCCATTTTTCGATTAATAAACAAAACATAACTATCCAGCTCTTTAAGATAAGTTCTTAAACAATCAGCACTACCTTGGTGCATGTTGAGTAGTAGTAGAAATAGCAGTCATCTCCTTTTTTGGCCATGCTTGCTACAGCCATTACAGGAGTATCACAGATCAGGGGAGCTACAGTGCTGCTATAGGGTCCTCTGAAGTCTCCTTGTTCAGAGGTAACAAGTCAATTCACATTCCTGTCAATCCTACAAATGCTCATTCAGAATGACAGGTATTGAAATCATAGTGAAGTTAGTATGTCATAGGAGCACTTATTGTAATATTTAGATGTGTAACGTTAATTCAGGCATATCTTTCAGACACCATATGGATACATAGGGTTGTGGCAAGGGGTCCTGGGGGCAGTTCCAAAATGCTGTTGTATGTGAAACCTGGTCTGCATGAGTAGTGAATAAATCCTTCAGTTATTATACACAGTCCTCTTGTTTGCTTTACTTTTACTCGTAAAGACAAAACAAGACATGGTGTCAGAGTAGTGGACTATGATGGATGTCGCTGGTGTGCCCTCACCGAAAATCAACTGGGATTCATTTGATTTGCCCGGGGAATGGAAGAAGTTCCAGCAGCATGTGGAGCTGATGTTCTCGGGTCCACTGGAAAGCAAGAGAGAGCCAGAAAAATGCAGCTATTTGCTCCTGTGGGTTGGAGAGAAGGGGAGAGACATCTTCAATACCTGGACGCTCACCACGGATGAAGCGAAGGTACTGCAAACTTACTACGACCGTTTTGAAGGATATGTCATGCTGAAAAAGAATACCATATTCGCTAGATACAAGTTCCATAAAAAGGTGCAGCTACCCAACGAAATGCTGGAGCAATTCGTCACTGAGTTAAAGTTACTGGTGAAGGACTGTGCTTACGCAAATGAGGAGGAGATGGTCAGAGATCGTATTGTGTTTGGGATACAGAGTGTCAAGGTGCAGGAGCGGCTCGGAGCTCACTTTAGACAAGGCTGTAGATGTTGCCAGTTCTCACGAGCTTGCCCAAACACAGATGCGCACAATTGGAGGAGATGCCGCAGATGGGTCGCGCGAGCAGGCAGTGCACGTGATACACAGACACTCGCATGCGCCTAAGGGTGCTGCATGGAGAGCGCATTTCAGATCAGGCAAGCCAGAGAGAGGTCCCAACCATGTGACACGGGCAAAAGAGACAGCAGGAACTGTGGCTACTGTGGTAACAAAGCACATAAAGAAAATGAATATTGCCCAGCTAAAGGAAAACAATGCACTAAATGTGGCAAATTAAATCACTTTGCCAAGGTTTGCAGAACTGTTCAAAAGATTCAAGATTCTTTAAAACTGTGCATTCAGTCAGTGGCAATCAAGAAACAACTGAAGAAGCCAATGAATTGTTTATTGACGCAGTGACCAAAAATGGGCATTTTGCAGACATAGAACAGGCATGGGCAGACATTAAAATAGGGAAACATAACACAGAGCTCATCACCAAGGTAACAGAACCGACAGAATGGGTCAATGCTCTAGTAGTGGTAGAAAAGCCTTGCACAGGCAAACTTCCCAGCTCAACACATTTAATACTCCATTTGGACGCTACCGTTTCCTACGTCTACCATTTGGCCTCATCTCTGCTCAAGATGAATTCCAAGGTCTTGACGGAGTGGTTGCCATTGTAGATGACATTCTTATATACGGCACAACTGGAGAAGAGCATGACAGAAACCTCCATGCAATGCTTCAACGATTGCAAGAGAACGGTGTTCGGCTTAACCCAGAGAAGAGCATGATCGGAGCTGCAGAGGTGAGCTACTTTGGGCATCGACTCTCAGCTGAAGGCATCAAGCCAGATCCAGCCAAAATCACTGCCATCAAGATGATGGAGCCTCTGAAAAACCATGCAGAACTGGAAACCATGCTTGGAATGGCAAACTATTTAGCCAAGTTTGCCCCAAGCCTCTCTGAGATTAACGCACTGAAGCAGTCAACCGAATTTCTGTGGGATAAACAACAGGATGCAGCATTTCAAAAAATGAAAGACATCCTCACCAGAGAGCCAGGGCCAGTTCTAATGTATTTTGACCCAATCAAAGAGCTCAGCTTGCAAGTGGATGTATCTAAATATGGTCTAGGTGCTGTTCTGCTGCAAGATGGAAGACCCATCAGCTATGCTTCAAAATCCCTCACAGAAACTGAAGTTAACTATGCTTAAATTGAAAAGGAAATGTATGCAATCCTGTTTGGGATTTAAACATTTCCACCAATATGCCTATGGACAACATGTTCGTGTCGAGTCTGATCACAAGCCCTTGGAGTCAATCCTGAAGAAACCATTGCCGGCAGCCCCACCAAGGCTACAGAGAATGATCCTGCAGCTACAAAAGTACGACTTTAGCATCACACACCATTCCGGTAAATGTACAAGTTCACATGGTTTATAGCAACATGCCTGTAAGTGAAGAAAGGCTGAAAGAAATCCAAGCTGAAAGAGAAAAGCATGAACAATTTGCAGTGTTGGGGAAAGTAATTAGGGAAGGATGGCCTGAGGAGAGGAAACAATGCCCTCACAAAGTTCGAGAATTTTAGAATCACAGAGATGAGTTATCCAAAATAAACGGAATCTTCTTCAAAGGGGAGAAAATCATCATCCCTACCAGTCTCCGAGAAAAGGGGTTGTTAAAGATTCACATGGGTCACATGGGCATTGAGAAGAACAAGCAAAGAGCACGTGATATCATGTTTTGGCCTGGAATGTCCAAGAGCATTGAAAACACTGTTGAAAATTGTGCCATTTGTCAAGAACACCACCAGTCAAACCCAAAAGAACCTTTGATTCCTTACCATATTCCGGATAGGCCATGGCAGGTTGTGGCAACAGACATGTTCGCTTGGAACGGCAAGAACTACCTGGTGATTGTTGATTACTACAGCAGGTATTTTTAAATGGACAGGCTAAAAGGCACCACATCCACAGCGGCTAAAAGCCGCTTTTGCAAGGCATGGCATTGCAGAGACGTTAATATCAGACAATGGCCCCCAATACGCATCAAGGGAGTTTGAGGCATTTGTCAAGTCTTGGGAATTCACACACATCACCTCTAGCCCACATTACCCTCAGAGCAATGGCCTTGCAGAGAGAACTGTGCAGCAACTGTTGATGAGCCGCAGACTTAGGTCAATCCTACCAAACACCAACAAACAGTTACAGCCAGAGGTCGTCAGCCACGAAGAAGGACACGCAAAGCGGCAACAAAGACAACACCACCAAAAGAGATACTTTGACAGGTCACCGAGGTCTTTACCGCCACTGCATAGTGGGGAGTCCGTCAGGGTTCAAGAGCAAGGCTGTTGGAAGCCAGCAGTCATTGTCCAGCCAGCTGCCACGGAACGATCCTACATCCTTCGCACTCCAGATGGACAGATATATCGCCGCAATTGCAGGCACCTCCGGAGCACCAAGGAGAAGTGCAGCTGGTCTGACAACAAAGTTGACCCCGCAGACACAGAAGAACAGGACATCACGCAACAGATACCTCAATCACCTGAAAGACACATGCAGAAAGTAACGCCACACACACTTGGAAAAGCACAAGTACCTAGTATACACACAGCTAACTCATATTCATATCACACAAGGTCTGGGCAAGAAGTCAAGCCACGGGCTGTCCTAGACCTATAATTTGTAAAGGGTGTGCCCTAATAATAATAATATACAAAAAAAGGGATGTTACAAGCCAGTGTTTGTTGAATACATTTGTTGAAGTGTTGAGTTTGTCTGATTGCATTACATTTGTCATTGTAAGTATCGTCAAAATGCTGTTGAAAATAGTGTGAAAAGGAACTGTTAAGTAAGAATGTTTATGTAAAGTTATACCAACCCATTATTTCATTTGTAATATTTAGCATGCAAATGTGAATGTTCAAGTCGTAGAATGTTTAGGTTGATTTATTTACTGTTTAATCAGCATGGTTTGGAGCAGTCTTTTGAAAGGAGAAGGATGTAATATTTGGACGTGTAACGTTAATTCAGGCATATTGTGACGGCCACCTCATCCCCGCCACGTAGAACCCATTCCCCGTCTCCTGAGTATTGGTTTTCCTTTTTTTCTTCCCTCCTGTACTCCCTGTCTCCCTTTGTTTTCTCTTCATCCCCATATTTATTTACAGTTTACGTTTGGTTCCCTTGTCCCCTACCTAGTGTGCCTTCTCCGTTTGGATCGCGTCCCTGTTTATTAGTTTCACCTGTTCCTCGTTTCCCTTTAGTTCACCTGTTCCTTGTTTGTTTCCCTTATTTAAAGCCCCAGCCGATCCCAGTTCCCTGAGTCTGTATTTGTCTTGATTCTCGTGGTGTCTGTTGTCTTTTCTTGTTTCAGGATTGTCGTACTTTGTCTTGCTTTGTCTGACTTTGCCTGCTTCATGTTCTTGTCTCCCATGTTCTGTTTTTCAGGCCCGTGTTCCTCTGTTTTAACCTGAGGTTGTGCACGATTGGCACCGACAGCCTGTATCCACGTTTTCTGGCCGTGCAGCTTTGTAAAAGCTAAAGCCTGAGTCCTGTTTTGTTTTTTCTTTTGTTCGTTTGAGGAGCACGGGTCTTGTGTTCTTGTATTTCCCCTGTTTTTGTGTTCAGTGTTTCCCTTTTTTAGTTTAGAGCCGGGGTTTGTGTTTTGTTTCTGTTTTGGGTTCTGTTGTTTGGTTCTGTGTTTTCTGTTTTCATTAAAAACCTGTACATATAACAGCTCTGTGGCGTCCTCCCCTTTCCCTCTCCAGTACAAACCGTGACACATATCTTTCAGACACCATATGGATACATAGGGTTGTGACAAGGGGTCCTGGGGGCAGTTCCAAAATGCCGTTGTATGTGAAACCCAGTCTGCATGACTGGTGAATAAATCCTTCAATTATTATACACAGTCCTCTCATTTGCTTTACTTTTACACATAAAGACAAAACAAGATACTTATTAGTCACAGATTACAGTATTGTCATTATTTTTCATCCTGGTATTGGAGAGGTAAGTATTAATTCACCTGCAGCAGATGAGATGTTTCCAGGTGGACTTCTTCAGTCTTGGCTCCAAGCTGTTTGGATCCCGAAGCAACACTTGATGAGTACAAATTGAACAGGACGAGATTTCCTTTTCTGTGTAGGGTAAAATTTTGCTTAATTTAGATATTCTCCACCAGAATCAGTTTAGGCTGATTCACCTTATGTTCATCAATTGATTAATAGATAGTCAATTATTAATTGATGATTTATTAATTAGGGGTTTTCAATCAAGCAGGGTTCATTAAGGAATCCAGCATAAACTATTCGACCAGCAAGGTAGTTCAGCAGGAGTGCGGTAATTAACCCTTTAAAGCTCTTAACTGTGCATTTAAAAAGAGTTTCGCTTTGATAAGAGGGGGACTTAGGTAATTATTATTTTAATGAACATAGGTAATGTATCACAGCCATGAAGGGACCTCACTTTTAATGAAGAAGAAAGAGAGTCACTGGTCACAATAAGACAACATTTATTACTACACTAGACATACAACATACAACACACATAAACACAAAACAAATGAACGGAGTAATGATAGGATGAATGGTGAATTGGATAGGGTAAGGAAAAACAGTTCGTCTGTCCCTGACCAACAAACTTCTTAAAACACGAAAACAGCCCAATCTCACGAGGACAATTTAGCACGTATGGTCACCCTTTTGCATCAGAGCTTATCAAAATGAAAAAAAAGGTTTACTTGTGTGCCTGTCCTGGAGATGGAGTGGAGTCTTGGGCATCAATCTTAGGGCCGAAGAGATGGAGCGGAGTGTCAGGCCTTGGGTCTTGAAGCTTGAAGGCAGAGGAGTTGAAGAGAAGTCTTTGGAGGATGAAGCTCATGAAGTTCTCCGCGACGGTTGAAGCAGAGTGGAGTTGTTTGGGAAGAGGGTGCTCGAGTCCTCTTTGCCCAAAATGTGCTCAAAAGTCTGTGGGCAAGGGTCCATTCTTTATGGTGAGCAGCTATGTCCTTGCCCCTCCTGCCATTTGGCCACTAGCCAATCAAAGAACCCCCTCCCTGATGCAGGGCATGAGTGGGGGAGAAGTCACTTTATGGCCTTGTGGGATGAGAGAATCTTCTTGGTGGCAGAATGTGGGAATATTTAAACTTGTGACTCTATCCTTATCGCGATCCGAGATAGACATAGATACCATGTATATGTTTTGATAAACATTTCACAGATTAGGGCTTGGTTTACAGATACATTCTGATCTACCCATACTCAGTCCAACAACTTTAAAATGCCTGAATATCATGCTGTTACAATCCTCTTTAGTAACCAAGCAATTCCCATCCTTATACATATTCAGGAATTTAAGTTTTAATGAGAAATCAATGACCCTATATCTGGCTCTGTGGCCACATGGCCTGTCAACTTGATTTGTGACCTTACTAAGGCATGGCTTTCTTTCAAATTAGATTGCCGCATCTAACATTTCATGGCCAAACTTCTGAGAGAACTGTCTATCATAATCATGATCGACTATCAATGCTGCACATTTCAAGATCCGAAATTTAAAGAAAACGAGACTTAGAGACATGATTGTCACCAGACACACCAGAAACATCTTGGTGTCACCATTTAACATGATTACATTGGGGTTACACCGGATGACTTATCAAAGAAGGTTTTCTTCGGACCCTTTTTGTGCAGGAATGCCTTGGTCTCTGTTCTTGCAGCATTCAGCGTGGGGGGGGTGTATGTCGGGAAACAGTGGAGCCGAGAAGTCTGGGCCATCTGATGGTTTATGATTTGGAGGCAATCAGGGTCCTGATCTCCTGATCCTTTGATCCTCTGGGGAGGCCAAGGATCTGCTATGGTTCACAGACAAGGGGAGATTGATAGATGATTATCTGTGTTTTGTGGGTCCCCATGGACGTGAGAAAACAAGATGTCTGGACTTCAAAGTAATCAAGGAGAAAAGGGGTGTCAGAAGGGGGGGGTATTATATATTATTATTTATTATTATTTCCATCTTTAGATACTTTATTAGCAAAAAGGCAAACACAAACCAGCATGGTGGCCAAAACACAAACAAACTCAAAACATACACAACCAGTACAAATGTAAATGTGAGGGTGGACAGACAACCAAAGCAAGAACTACAACACTCTTTTTACAATATGTGCACACACCACAGCCAATGGCAATACCTTCACCCTTATTACTAAATCCCTGGCCGGCTGTTAACTCTTACTAATAAGCCGACCAGGGAAACACCCACACATCTGTATCAAAATCAAAGTCCCCATTGTTCAAGCAATGGCGGCATCTAGCGGCCGATGATCGGGAACGTCACAGTACACCCCCCCCCATCCCCTGGCCCAGCAGCGTCACTCTGGTGCGCCAAAGGGCCACCAGGCCCACACAAAAAGGCGGAGGAGGGACGGAGGCGGGAAAGTAGACCCCGTGGACCCCACACGGCCGCCTCCCCTTTGATGCTCTCGGTTCCAGCCGCAGGAGCGGCCTTGGCGCCCTTCTGTGCGAAGCCCCCCAAAAATATTTAGGGGAAATTCCCATTCCTCCGTCGGAGTCCCCCCCCAACTGCGCGTCTCCAGAGCACCAGGGGGCCCAGGCGCGCTCCAAGGCGGCAGAAGGGGAGGCGGCAGCGGCTGGGGCAGGAGCGTCGGTGAAAGGAGCAGGGACACAAGCGCCTAAACACAAAGCATACATAAGACAGAGGAGACATGAGGAACGAGTAGCGTGAGGGTAATTGTGAGGGTTGACCAGCAACTAATACAAAAACTGTTAGAACTTAAATACCCACAAGACTCAACCAATCATCAAATACAATCACTAAACACAAAACACCCAACACCTTATAAACATGACTCTAAAGACAACAGTTCATAATAAAAGTCTCTATTACAAAAACTAAACAGCACAGACATGACATGTACATGCAGAAAATCGAACCACATTACAAAGAAACACTTTGCTCAGGTGGATAAAGAGTTTTAGAGAGTTTAACCAACATTAGAAGATAACTAGCACTAGCTAAAGTCAGTCTAATCCGTCATCTAGCTTCATAACAGGGCTCTTAAGAAATGTTATTTCTTAAGAGTAGAGCCCCCACAGCAGGGCAATTGGGTGATGATTTGGCAGCATAGTCGCAGAGCTCTCCCTCATGGGAGATCTTCCCCACGTGAGTACCGCTCTCCTTCTCCCGTTCACATGTCAAACAGGTTTGTCCCGCTCAGTGACGTGCCAGCTGAGAAGCCTGTTCAAAGTGCTCTGGTTATAGGTGATTCAGTTCTTCGGCACATGAAATGAGCTATTCCTTTAGGGATTTCAGCACCAGCTACTGTTAGGGGTATATCAGGTGCCAGGGTGCCGGACATTGCAAGGAATTTGAAGCTGCTAGCTGGTCATAGGCATGAGAGGATAGTGTTTCATGTAGGGCAGACATGGGCAATTACAGCCAGGAAACTGTTGTGGTTTTCAAAGTATATAATATCTGTCATCACTTTGCCATGAATCTTGCTAACTATGCAGACAGGCAGTCACCGCAAGAATGAGAGGCTACTGCTCAGAGGTTTTCATGCTTTGCTACTTTTTAAAGATCAAAACATTTACATTTAATTTATAATGGTTCACACAAACACTCCATCCATCTGCTCGTGGTCTGGCCTCTCTGTCAAATTTAAGAACCCATTGTGGCCCACGAGTTCAAGAAGTGTACAAATGAGCCCAGACTATGTCCCATGCTATAATATGCATCCCAATATGGCATGGCCCTGAGGCTTACAGCAGATTTTGGGCGCTGAATTGCTGAATGTCCAAGTGGTGCTTAGAAAACAATGTGGGGTTTATCGACAACTGGTCCATGTTTGAGGGCAAGCCTGGTCTCTTAGCCCGGGACGGTATACACCCTTTGCGGGAGGTTGCTGCTCTCAATTCTTGCAGCATAGTCTGTTAGCTAGCCGGCAGCACAGCTCAGGAAGTTGCTGCTGACAAACCAGTGCTGAGGCCAGGAGGCAGACAGACCGGCTAAACCAAACATCTGCTAGCTGCCTTGAGTCATCACCTAGGTTTCACCCTAAGTTCTATAATATTAAGACTGTGTCTGTCCCCCAAACTAAACAGAAAAGTAGGACATTTCAAAAAGCGTGCTCGAATATTTTAATTAATCTCTCTCATGCTACTAGTAAGCTTAGCTCCTTAGATCGAAAACTAAAGCTGGGACTGTGAAACATTATACTGATAGCTCCTAAAACTTCTCTTGTCAACGAATTAATAACTGATCAGAATCTCGATACCCTATGCCTTACAGAGACCTGTCCACCAGAACTAGATAACCTAACTAAATAATTTGAGATCTCTGTTTGATCCGCACTAGACTACGTCGTACCTCTAAGATGTAAAAATGTTTAAAAAGCTGGCCCTTTGGTATAATGATCAAACACATGCTTTAAAGCAAAATGTACATTGGCTAGAGCATAAATGGTGATCTACCAATTTGGAATCCTTCCACGCTGCCATGAAGGAGAGCCTTAGAGACTACAACAGAGCACTTACAAATTAGACAATTCAATCTAGAAATTTAAGTCCACCACATTTGCTGCCCAACACAGAAGACACAGATACTGTTCAAAACTCAGCCGTGGTTGAGAAACTGACATCTTTTACTCCAGTCCGACAAAGAGAGCTTTCTGAATTATTCTCTCTTCGAAATCTTCTACCTGCACAGTCAACTCTATTCCTACAAGCGTGCTGAAAGAAGAAAAATTAGTCCACGCCTTTATTACTTCCAGACTCGATTTTAGTAATGGCCTCTTGTCAGGCTTCTCCAACAAAAATCTAAATAAGCTTCAACTAGTTCAGAATGCGACAGCTAGAGTCCTTACTGGAACCAGGAAATTTGTCCATATTAGCTCAATATTAAGACTTCATTGGCTTCTGATCAAATTTTGTATGAATTACAAATTCTATTATTGACATATAAAGCCTTGAATGGCCTCGAACCTGAATTTCTCTGTGAACTTATTTCCTATTATAAACCTTCGCGGTCACTCAGATCTCAAGGTGCTGACTACTTACTTGTCCCCAGAATTGTGAAATCTTCAGGAGGGGGAAAATCGTTCTCATATATAGCCCCGAAGCACTGGAATGCTATTCCGAATAACATTCTGGACTCAGACACAGGTTAAAAACCTGCTTGTTTAGTCAGGCTTTCTGTAATTATTTTTTCCTGCCAGATGAAAGGTGTAGAGCTGGGTGTCAATGTGCTCAGAGAACTCAAGTAAGCTGGGACACTGGTGCTGTCGCCCCACCACTCCTCACGTTCACTCAGGTTTGTGACAGGGGAATGGAGGTACGCTGGTGTCTCAGGCCGCTCTCATGCCCATCATACCCCTCGGTTCTGCTCTTTCTAGCTGGGCCGCTTTAGCAAGATATGCCAGAGTCTTAACTTGCACTCCTCACAGATATAAATAATTCTCGGTATATTTAAACAGAGCTAACTCTCCTCTCTGTTTTCCTCTGAAGAGAGCTGCTAGAAAACACTAGTCTAGCCCGACTGACCACCTTGGGACCCCAGGTGACCACCTTCCTGGGCCTGCAATGGCTGGGGCCCCGTGCCAAAATGCCCTCAACTGGTTTTGGCAGCTCAGAACTCCAAACATGCTCTACCCAAATTAGGGGCAACTGCTGCTTAAAGCTCCAGCAGAGGCTGTTGTTCCTGATCCTGTTGTTTATGGACTACAGACTCTCAGTTACCCTTCCAACAAAACTGACCTCTATAGACTCTTAGTGGTTCCAAATCTGTTAGCCGTAGATGGCCTATCTGTCGATAATCTTGGTCATAAAGGCCTTCTCTTGTTATTTATTCCCATAAAGACTCTCTTTTCTTTAACTCCAGGTCGACCTGAGGAGGATGGGTTCCTCTGTTGAGTCTTGGCTCCTGCCGAGGTTTCTTCCTCCAGCTGAGGGAGTTTTTCCTTGCCTCTGTCCCCTTTGGCTTACTCACTAGGGGCTCTGACTTATATTCTGTAAAGCTGCTTTGTGACAACTTGGTTGTAAAAAGCCCTATATAAATAAAGTTATGGTCATCTTGTACCACGTGGTGTACACTTAATGATCAAATGAAAGGGTTAGTAGTAATTTGGTTTGAGGGTAGTGCTGTTCATTCAGTTGATTAATCTCTTCAGGGCATGGTGCAGGCAATCAGAATCAGAAAAGGAAACTTTTCTGATTCTGGAGGAAACGAGTTATGTTATGACTGCAAAGACAAACTGAGACCAGAACAATATAAAATATAAAGTCTAAATAAAAACAAAATAAAAATCGGTAGAAAAATCTCAATATGAAAGTACACGATGCTGTATACAGGAATGGTTGGTATAAATACTATAGATAAGTAACACTTATATAGGCCCAGTATCCAGCAGAGTTTGATGATATCCTTCTCACACTCACCTACTTTACCTGGCAATTCACAGATGAGTAGAATCTTATCCAGAGGGACTTAGAATTCAGTGTTAAAGATGTAGGCAATGGTAGTGGTAGGATTCAAAGAACTACTTGAGCAGTGAGCTGTGCTCATCAAGACAGGGAATTAAAGTCTAGTCTACTGCATTTTCACCCAAATACCCTTTATTCTGTTTGTGCCTTGCTCAACACTTATTTCAAAATTGGCAGGCTGTACTGCTTAGTCACCATATATGGAACTTACTGCAGAAATACTTTACACATACAACAATAAATTTCACAAATCACATTTAACACGCTGTCATCCGCAAACACCTTTGATATTAGATGCATTGTATACAAAGGACTTGTCTGAGGCCATCTTGATTATGTAACACATACTGTGGACACATTTGTAAATGAAATGCTCCGGGCATTAAATAACATCAGTATTATAATTTACAGCATGCTTGTTGCATATTAACAGACATGACTTGGAACTGAAACACCTTGTAGTAGTTATGCTCTTACCCTATTGTAAGGGTAAACTATATATATATATATATATATATATATACACACACATATATATTATTATTATTAATATATATATATTATTATGCTAACGCATTATTTACTTAACAGTGCGGTATATATTAGTGCTAGACACATTACACATTATTCTCATGGTAACTTATTATTTCAATTATTTTATCGCATTAACACATTTTTTATAAATTTACTCTTATTTTGAAAGTTCGTTTTTCTATGCTGATCGCTTCATCTCACTTTTACAGGGACACTGGCAATGAACATACTGACTGCTTCTGCTGCTCCTTGATAAAAGAAAAAATGTTTCTGTTGGTACCTGTTCAGAAAAAAAAGAAAACACATTTGTAAATGTTAACTTGCTGTTGCTTGGAAGGTGCCTGTTATAATGTTATGATCGTGGCTCTGGATCAGGGTGCCGGTGTTCTGATGAATTATGCTGCTTTGTTGAAAAATGCTACCATAGCGCAAATTGACAGCAAAGTCGATTCATGCTACTCTGCCGAAAAATGCTCCCTTTACATGTAGAGTTTATAGTCAGTTTATAGCACTGATAGTAATGAGAAATAATATGCATAATCAGAGAAAAATATATTTTGTTCATATAGCTGTACTTTTAAAATAAAAGTGCACAATACACTACTTTTTAATTCATTGCGATTAATCGTGATTAAAAATGTAATTTTTATATATATATATATATATATATATACACACACATATATATTATTATTATTATTAATATATATATTATTATGCTAACGCATTATTTACTTAACAGTGCGGTATAAATTAGTGCTAGACACATTACACATTATTCTCATGGTAACTTATTATTTCAATTATTTTATCGCATTAACACATTTTT
>JBBIGA010166640.1:0-16900 GCA_037576975.1 Alestes dentex | reverse complement strand
AATGTAATTATTTAAATAAAATCAAATAGATGCAAATACCTAAAAAATAAACTATGCCATGATTCATTTTTCTGAGTATGTGTGAGTCTTGAACATTATTCAGAAGGGTATTCCAGATCCAGGGGGGGCTTTATACGAAAATGTTCTTCCCCCTGCTGTTTTCATAATTCTGAGAATGAGCAACTTTAGATCTAAGTGAGCGTGTAGGTTCATACCAAGAGATAAGTTCACAGAGGTATTCAGGTGAAATCAGAAGCCAAAGATGTCTTGATAATAATAGTGTTTTGGGATTTCCTGGTTCTGGTTAGGACTCTAGCTTCCGCATTCTGGACTAGTTGAATCTTATTTAGGTTCTTGCTGGAGCAGCCCTGACCCAAGGCATTACAGTAATTGAGTCTGGAGGTATGGACTATTTTTTCTGCATTAAAAGATGTCAGCCTCCCTACTATAGCCAAATTTTGATCAGTATCTGCGTCGGCAGTAGCAAGCAACAGCTGTGTTTAAGTAAAACATCTAGTTTGAATTTCTTGTCTAATGGCTTCGGTTTTATTGTTGAAAAAGTACAAAAGTTCGTTTAGAAATTGTACTGAAAAGAAACCAGATGGAGTGTCAAATGGGGTTGATAAATCTGGGAGGTTTTCAGTAAAACTAAGCTGTGGTGGATGTTATTGTACGACTAATAAAGGAAGCACATCATGATTAAGATGATGTGCATATGTAATGAGGCAGTGATCTGAAATGACTGTGGTCTGTGGAAAAATTGCTTTGTTATTTTATAAAATTTCATTAATATAGGTCATTCAGAAACTCCAGGATTTTCATGAAGAGCAAACGCACATGCACCATCCAGTATTCTCCGGGGGCTCAGCTTTTACTGCAGTTTTGGCAGACAGCCCCCAGTCTTCCTGTAATGCATTTAGTTTCTCCCATCGAACCCTTAGAGTGTCTCTAATCTGAACACAGGATGTTGGGGTGAAAACGTGTGTGTGTGTGGGTGAGAGAGAGAGAGAGAGAAAGAGAGAGTTTGTTGAGAATCTTTAGCTTGCATAGAGAAGAAAAATGGATGAGATAGACAGCGGAAGAGATAGAGAAGGAATAACGCATAGTCCTAATTTTAGAAATTGTTGTTGTTGAGGATATTGTGTAGTAGTTATTAGGGGCATTTTATATACTCTTAGTTGACAAATAGGAAATTGTAATTATTATAAATGTTATATTATTATTAATAATGTTATAATTTTAACATTATAAAGCCATGCTATTGATCTCTTCTCATGGAAATCTTCACATAACTGTGACATTAATTTATTCATTAAGCTGTTTTATCAAAGTTGCTAAAACTAAAGATATCAAAATATATCTCAAAATAACATGGAACAAAATCTTAGTGTGGTCCATGACCCATTATGTGACCTAATTCCTACACTGCAATTATGTGTATCTATTTCTATCTTACCTTAAATCACTTACTTGGTTTGGTTTTTTACTGATCCATGTGTCTGTTTCCTCTCTCTCTATTTTTCCATGAACTGTTATTATGGTTCCATAAAATGAGTTATCCTGTTATAATCCTACTTTGTCAATGTTTAACTAGGATTAGGGTAAGTGTTTACTTAACAATTTTCAGCTGAAATACATGTTGATGCCTGTATACTTGTATATAATATAATATACAATATAATATAAATATAACTGAGTGGAAAAAAACACACCAAAATGTTTTTCAACACATCTTCTACAAAAGTCAGCGGATATTAATAAAATTTGGTACACTGCATCCTAAATAAATTTGTGTCAAAACAGTGTAAAATTTTACTTATTTAAAAGTTTGGTTTTCATGGATACATGCTATCGCAGATGGTAGTTTGTAAGCAAACTTGTCATTTGCAACATTTGCTAATCAAGATGGTTTTCAGTACAGAAGACCAAATTCTGATTAAGAACTTCTGCTAAAGGGTTATAGCAGTTGTCGACTGCTAAAAGAGTTCCCACAGAAAGGTTGGAACAAAAATGGCCTAGATATGCTTCTACAATTGATTCGGTCCACTGGCACTGTGGATCGGCAACCAGGCAGCGGTCGACCATGCTCCGTGCGTACACCTGGGAACATTGATGCTGTACATGATCTTGTGCTAAGCCAGGAGGGCGCGCCACAGACTCGACAGATAGCTAGTGAAACAGGAATAAATCAAAGAACGGTGGTTCCGGTAATTCACGAAGACCTGAAGCTGAGGTTCTTGAAAAAGCGCCGTGCACAGCAGTTAATAACAGGCAATGAAGAGTCACGATTGAAACGGTGCAAGCAGCTGCTGGGCAAGTTTTCAGAGCACAGCGTCAGCTTCATCTGGTTTACAAATGAAAAGGTTTTTACAGTGGCATCACCTATCAATGCCCAGAATGATTGTCTGTTTGTACCATCAACAAGAAAGAAGGGAGATGCTGATGCCAAGCGCCTACTGCGGACTACTTTGGTGTGTTTTTTCCACTCACAGTGTATATACAATTG
The DNA here is from genome assembly GCA_037576975.1 of Alestes dentex. NCBI lineage: Eukaryota > Metazoa > Chordata > Actinopteri > Characiformes > Alestidae > Alestes > Alestes dentex. Next base: position 14,394 of record JBBIGA010166640.1, on the reverse strand, counting down.
TAGTTGTATATACTGGTTGACTACAAATGCCCTTATTTATGCTAATTTAACACGGTTTACATGTACATCGTGTGTTTCTTTATTGCTTCTCCATTTATGACGAAGAAAAATTATCAGTTATTAGTATTTTTAAATTGCAAATATAAGTAGTGATAAACAAATAATTTCACCAGGTGTTATCATGTGCACTCTGACTGGTTATAACTATGTACACAATCCTGGACCACGTGGTAGAAAAGGAGGAACAGGAACCATTCACAGAAGTGCCCCAAGTATTACTCAGAGAGAATCTCCTTTCCTAATGCATAATTTCTTATTCTACTCTAACATAAATGTAGCGCTTAATATTCGTCTCTGGTTCTCACACTGTCCTAAATATTGTTAGTCACTTTGGATAAAAGCATCAGCCAAATGATTGTAGTAGTGTAGTAGTACTCAGAAAGCAGGTTCTCCCAAGCACCCCATGCAGGCGCACAGGCAGGCTTCCATTCTTTGCTCTTTATTGAACTTAAATCCAAAGGCCTGAGGGCCCAAAACAGATCTATAACCAAAAGGAGAACTGAGACATGTTCAGACAAGAACCAGGATGACGGTTGACCCACACCTGGGCACTGTCTCAGAAGGCGGGTTTAAAAATCTCAGAGTTAAAACCGATACTCAGGGTTGAGTAACCCCGAGCTGTCCAACTCGGAATATTCGATTTCAGAATGGCTGATAACAATTAGTTAAATCAATGCGGAGTTGCTTTAACCCCAAGTTAAGCGCGCGCACCAGGATACATAAAGCCCTGATTAGTGGAGCACAGATTACGTGATTCACCAAGGAGACGGGGGGAAAGAAGGCGCGTTCAATATATTTTACATTGCTTGAAGCAGAAACTATAATGGCAGCATATGCTGATTACATACACATTTTGCACAAAAAATGTAATACAGCCTCAGCTGCAAAGGAAAGGGAACTTGCATGGCAAAAAATAGCTGAGTGTTAATTTAAACATTGATCTAGGGTTTTCCACCCATTTAACACGTTAATTTAATATAATATAATATAATAGAATATGTGTGTGTGCGCAGGTGCAACCCAACAGGCCCCAAACGTACGTGGCAGCAAGTCAAAATGAAATATAAAAATATACTCCAAACAGGTAAGGTGTAATTGTATTATAAGCCATAGTGCTTGGTCTGTTTGTCCTATGTAAATCAATTGCATTTAGAGGCTACATTATTACTATATTATTTCTGTAAGCACTTATTGAAATGATCTGAGCACATTACAAGTACATATTTGCTTACTTTGTATGTTCAAATGTGACCTGTCATACCCAACAGAAAAAAAGCGGAGGCCCGAAAAACAGTTGGCCCTCAGTCAAAACAGTGGGTGCCCTGTGGCTGAAGGCATCTCTGCAGGGACGTCCTCTGAACCACACACCCCTCTAGACACAAGTGCCTACATTAGAGGTAAATTCAAAATACATGATGTGCATACATCCTTTCTTCACAGTCACCTTAGCAGTGCCACTCATTCATTTGATAAACTCTTTACCATAATGAATTATTTTGTAGTGAAGTTATTTCCCTAATGATTTTGCCTTCTCTTAGTCTTGGTTGTCTTTGAGAGCATAATGACAATGAAGTGTAAGGTGACTGGTATATGTTTGGTAATTGCCATTTGGACTCTTGTAAGTTATAACTGATATAACTGTTATAAACCTCATATTCTACCAGTTGATGGTGATAGTGTACTGCATCTGGTGCAGCCTGTCGAGCCAGACCAACATGCAGTTGTGAGTACTCTTAATACCCCAGAGATTATTCATAATTACAGTAGAACAGCAACTTTGTTAATTTCTTTATTACAGGAAAATAATGAAGAAACCTTGTCTGCTTTTTAAGGTTTACATCTTACAATGGAAAATATAACAGTTGAATATAATGTGGTACTACAATAAACCGTGGACTTTCTATGTCTCTAACAGAGTGATGATGGAAATGAAGAGGAAAAGGGTCCAGGCACCCCTCCAACAAACCTTTCCTCAGTAAGATGTTCAGCACTGATTTACAACCAACCTAAGTAGGCTTGTACTATGAATGTCAATTCTATTTTCTGTGTTTCAATAGCTCCCTGTCAACCAGCTTTACACAATGTATTTGGACAAGGAAATCAGCAAATGTAACTTGGAAATTGACCACTTCAAGCTGCAGATCAAAAAGACCAAAACAGAAATTTTACTGCTGGAACATCAGCTAAGGGTGGGCGAAGTGGTCAGAGATGGATGAAGTATTGAAGTGTTTCAACAACATAATAATATTCTTTTTAATACTTTGTGTACAGGAAATACAGGCAGCTCTGGCTCTTTTCCTGCAATGAGCCAGGTTATGTCGCTGTTATGGGCCCAGGTCAGGGTCAGGGTAAGGGGTAAGCAAATAGGGTAAACACGGATACCCCCTATCACCAAGCCAGCAAACTCTCCTAAGATAGGAGGATACACTTTAGTTCAAATGTCCCTGTTGCAATTGGGCCTTATATATATATATTTTTTTTAAGTATTTTTAACTCACCATGTACAAATTTTGTGCTCAGTGTACATTCACTAAAAAATCGTGAGTTATGAACAGAGCCTGGCCACTTAGCTTCCACAATGGTGATAATCTTGGCAGCATCACATATGACCTTAACAGTGCACACAAATTAGCATCTGTTTCTATAATTAAATAATTTGTTAATTTGAAATGCTACAGGGAACTATGTACCTGTACATTCATACTGTCGAAAGACTGTTCACGTAGTCTCCTTCATTTACAGAGGGAGCAATGATTGGAATGTGAGTGTCATCTATGCAGCCAATCACGCCTGGGAACCCTGAAATGTAAAATTTAAGTAGTAGTTCGAGTATCACCACATCATGAATTAAGTATTGTTCATCCTGATACCTGCGATTTTGTAGAATTCCTCTTTGATTAATCTTGTGGGTCTATGATAACCCAGAGTTTTCGTTAACTGAGGGTATACTTACTCTGAGTTTTCTCTAAACCCTCCGTGGTGCCCCTCCATGTCCTCCGGGACCGAGTTCCCTCCATGGAGCCCCTCCGTGTCCTCCGGGACCGAGCTCCCTTCAGGATCAAATCCCCCCTGGGGAGCTATTCCCTGGCCCCCAGGTCAAAGGCCCTTCTTGGGAGCTCCACGGGAGAACTGTAAGACCCCAGTACCCCTCCCTAAAAATTTCTGGGGGAGACCCCCATCCGCTGGTGGTGTTGAAGACCCTGCTGGAAGGGGTGAAGGCCTTTCTGGTGGGGTTTCAGGCCCTGCTAGGGGGGGGCTAAAGGCCCTGCTGGGGGCGCTAAAGGCTCTGCTGCTAGCTTTAGCCTTCCAACTGCTAGTTTAAGCCACCCTGCTACACGCCTAATTTTTCCTGTTACCTGCTTTATCCTTACTAATCTAGGCTGTAGTGGCTCTGCAAATGGTCTTGGGGCCTCCACACCACTGCTAACATCTTCTAGGGCCTTTAAACTACTCCTATCTCCCTGGTTACCCCCTCTGATGACTCAGCGCTAAAGCTAAGGCTAATCCCCTCTGGGCCCTTAGCAGCTGAGCTACTTCCCCCAAGATCACCAACCAGGAGCTGTCTTGGTGTTGATATGGGCGGCTTGAGCCATCTTGGCTTTGGTATGGGCGGGGCCTCAGCTCTGCTACTGTCTCCACGTCGGCTTGTCTTTCATGGTCGGTGGCTGCTGCGATCTCGCGCTCAATGTCGGCTGCGCTCTCTCGCTTGGTGTTGGCTGCGCTCTCCTGCACGGTGTTGGCTGCGCTCTCCCGCTCAGCGGCTGGGTGCTCTTGCTTGGCGGCTGGGCTCTGGCTCTCCAGCAACCAGGGCAGCGCATGACTCGCCAAGGTGAGCAGGGTCCCTGGACCCTCAGCTGCTTGGTCTGTCTGCCTCCGCAGTGAGCTTGTCAGGCCTGTGAGCAAGCCCATCAGCTCCACCATCTGCAGCTCTCGCTCCGCTGGGTCCCGCTGGAGCTGCAACTTGTTTTCAGCCACGGGCTGGTCAGGCCATGTTCTCCCATTCTTCCAGAAGCCCAGGTCCACTTCCTCATCCTCCAACTCTCCACCACACAACAACTCGGCAGTGGAAAACCGACTTGTCCTCGTTGGTTCACCCCCAAGCTGGGTCCAGCTCGTCTCACTCTCGGCCACCCCCCACTTTTCCAGGGACTCGTCGCCCAGTCTCCTGCACCAGTTAGATTGGTGGGTCAATCTGTCACGTCTCCCCTCGTGTTCTCCCAAGCACTCCAAGCAGGCACAAAGGCAGACTTCCATTCTTTGCTCTTTACTGAAACTTAAATCAGGCTTGAGGGCCCAAAACAGAACTATAACCAAAAGGAGAACTGAGACACATTCAAACAAGAACCAGGATGACAGTTGACCCACACCTGAACATTAAACACCAACTCCTTATATACACAACATAAATCTCAACCACCAATAACGAAACACAAGCTCTTAACTCAAACTATACACAGCTGTGACTCATCAATACTTAAACACCCAGTAACCCTTCAAAATAAAAGCACAAAACAAAAACCTAAATCCAAAACTTAAACAGGACATGACAATGAGCTTCATCTTAACCATAACATACCATCCCCTTGCTTTTGTGTTAGTTGTACAATGGCATTCATCACAGCTCTTAGTTTTATTGAACATTTCTCAATTTGGCTCTCCATCTGGTCTAGCAGATTTAGATAATCTAACTCAATTCTTAGATAACTCTCTTTGATCCACATCAGATGTGCAAGAACCAGAAAGAAAAAGCTTGCTCCTTGGTACAATGATCGAACATGTGCCTTAAAGCAAAACGTTCAAAAATGAGAGATAACCATTTTTGAAATCATAGATAACCAAGCTAGAATCTTTCCACTCCATCTAAAAGGAGACTACAAATTTCTAAAACTTGGAACCAGGGAGGTACAGAACCTCGGATACCCACAACAGTAGTGATTAGACAGGAAATTCAAACTAGAAGTCCAAATGCCGTTCAAAATGTAGGCGCAGCAGAAAGGTTGGAATTCTTTAATCCGGTTGAACAGACATAACTCGCTATGATCATCCTGTCATCAAAATCTTCTCAGTTTCTACAAGCCTACTTAAATAAGTCTTGCCATTAATTATTGGGCCTCTTTTAGCAACAATAAACCCCTCTGTTAGTATAGGTTAATTACTAAAAGCCTTTAAACTAGCAGTTATTAAGATGCTGTTGAAGAAACCAAATTGTGATCCATATAAGCTTTCAAATTACAGACTTATTTCTGATCTACCATTTTTATCTAAGATTTTAGAGAAAGTCATGGCTCAACAGTTATGTGCACTTCTGCATTAGTATCACATGTATGAAAATAGCCCTAGTTGAAATAGTACTGTACCTTTTACTGTCCACCGACAAAGGCTTTGTGTCTTTGTTGGTTTCGCTCATCTTTAGTTCAGCATCTCTGTTCTCTTAGATCATACCTGACTGACTGCAAACAGTTTGTATGTGTGAAAAGGGTGGCTCCAGAACCTCCAGAACCTCCAAAGAGTAAAGTAAAATATTGAGTCCCACAAGGTTCTGTCTTAAACCTTTTTTATTTAGATTGTACATGCTGACATTAAAGATGATTATCCAAAAATGTGAGATTAGCTTCCACTGCTACACAGATGACACAAAACTTTGCCAAAGTGGATGATAAACATAGATTAAATACGATTGAGGACTGCATAAAGGATAAAGATTGCATGTCACAAAACTTTCACATTCACTCAGAAAATACAGAGGACCTTAGTAGTAATTATCCTATACTTTCTGTCACACTGTCAATCAAAATGATTTATGACCCTTGTTGATTTATGGCCAGTAGATTTAGTAGTTATGGCCCCCCTCCCTAGACTTGTGTATTCATGGTCCCCCTCCCTAGACGTATTTATGACCCTTATTGATTTATGGCCTATTCAATATGACAGTGTACACTACGTATGTGTGTCTAAAATGCACATTAGCGACATAGCCACAGGGGTAAAGTCAGATCAGAACCGGAACATAACGTTTAAGTACAGAAGGATAGTTGCCTAACTCCATTTCAGAGCTGCAAAACAAACAAGGTGTTTTTAAAACGATGAAACCGTTTAATCCATATGCAGACCTGTATCGTTATGTGAATTATTATCAAAATCAAGCTGCCTGACTACTCCCAGGGTATGTAAGTGGCCAGACAATGTATGGGGCTGGAATTGGGGGATTTTTCACGGGTCTTTCCCTGAATGGCAATACCACTGTTGAAAAAAGGTTTCAGTATTGCAAAACCCCATATAAAGACTACCGCTAAAAACAAAGGGTTGATGTAGTGGGTAATGTTAAGCACACCCGTCACAACAAAAATGGTCAGGATGGCTCTGGAATGTTGGTGATGCAATGTAGATTGGCGAAAAGGCCCCCTAGTGTGAGACATACCAGACGTTGTCTGAAAAACAGTGTAAATAATAATAAACATTCAGTGTCAAAAAGGACAGTAAACACCACGAAGGACCTCTAGCGAAAAGAAGTTGTAAAACCATTTTCTAATCATGGCGTTAATTCACAGAATGTCCGAAGAGCGTGTCAAATCAGAGTTGGAACAGTTTACAGTCCCCATGACACAAACCGCTTTAGACAAAAACACATATGTGGAAGTACCCCCTATTTTGGCACTCTCTGATCCAGCGCCTTTGGAGTTCTTCATTGCGGGAAATGGCAATGATTATATAGATTTAAACAATGCGCATCTGTTTACAAGACTCAAAATTATAGCCGTTGGAGCCACAATATAGCCGTTGGAGCCACCATGGGTTTGATAAATTACCCCGGCGTAACCATTTTTATCCAAATCAATGTTTCATTGGGTGACAGTCTGATTGGACAGAGCTCAAACATTTATTCTTATCGGAACATCATAGAGTGTCTGATTAACTATGACAACATGGTGCTACAATATTCACTAAATTGGGCCTTAGACAGCTTTTATTACTCCTACAGGCCATTATGAGTCCCTTGTAATGTCATTCGGCTTATGTAATAGTCTGGCAGTGTTCCAGCAGCTGATTAATGACGTGCTGAGGGACATGTTAAGCCGGTGGACTTTTGTCTACCTGGATGACATTTTAATATACTCCAAAACTATCGAAGAGCATATCCACCATGTCCGAGCGGTGCTCCAGAGGTTGCTGGCCCACCACTCATCACTTCACCTTGGCATTTCACAACTCATCATTTCACCTTGGCGATGGGAGCTGGAAGATCATCTCCGCCAGGCGCACACTTTGGAACCTCCTCCGGCAGACACCCCATCTGGACGTTCCTGACACCATGAGATCCGAAGTTCTGCAATGGGGTCATGATTCCACCTTGGCTGGGCACCCAGGAATCCATTGGACTGCAAGTTTTATTAAAAGGGCTTTTTGGTGGTCATCTATGGACAAAGATATTCAAACGTACATCCAGGCAAGTGCAGTGTGCGTCTGAGCCAAGTCATCAAATCAACCAGCTCCAGGTGAACTTCAAACTCTGCCTGTTCCTCGCCACCCATGGTCACACATCGCACTGGACTTTGTCACCGGTCTGCCGGAATCGAGTGGGAAGGACACTGTTTTAACCATCGTGGATCGTTATTCCAAAGCTGTGCACCCGGTGGCATTATCGGGACTCCCACTGCAAAAACCACCACAGAATTGATATTGGAGCATGTAGTCCACTTGCATGGGTTCCCCTCAGACAGAGGGCCCCAGTTCATGGCAGAGTTCTGGTGGGCCTTCTGCCATCTGATTGGTTCATCTAGTAGCCTCTCCTCTTTTCATATCTCCTGTCTAAAACCTGTTTTCTTTTCCCCATGTCTCCCCAGGTTCCTGCCCCCCCACCCGGATGGTGGACGGTGGCCCGGTTTATACCGTCCGTTGCATCCTTGATTCGTGTCGAAAGCCTACCTAAAACACTAGACATGGCGCTCCAGTCAACGCTACCCTTTATCTCATTTAGTTCTTTTGTTATTCTTTCTCGAAACGACTGCTCAGTCCTTAACTCTGTATCCATATAACTGCCCTGCCCCACCGGTAATTCGCCGTCAGAAGTGTTATTTAAGTCTTTAACACCACCTTGGTCAACGGTTAAATTATGTGCCCCTGATTTGGGGTCTTCAGCTCTGGTTACTCCATCATCAAAACAAATGCTGTCCCAAGAAGTTAGATCCGCATCAGACCACTCATGTTGTCCTTGCGTATCTAAACAACAAAACACAATAGTACACATTGTCACAATTGATTACTTATGATTACCGTCTGTAATACCATTGACACATTGTTTAAAGCTGCATATACTCACCTATTTCATCTCATTCCAAAACTCTGTCCGCAGGGTGACATTTAGCATTTTCCTGATCACAGATGGGTTGCCTAGGCACCGGACGACCACACACACACATCGATGCATGACATCGATACATCATAAGGACGCGACAGAACCTGAGGTCACCTAATACTCGGGCGACGGAGTCCGCTGGGGGCATGAGTGAGACGGACTGGACATGACACAGGAGTGATTTTTTTATCTGAAGGGAATTCAGAAAAGGTTGCTGTTGGGACATGTTGTGGCGATTTGTCACACGGTTTCGTTATGCTGTTTACAAGCCTTTGTAAATCTGCTGAAATTAATTATTCGCATGTATTAGACACACATGTAAATACGATAGAAAAAAATAACTGAATATACAATCAATATGTACCAATACATGCTCGCACATTGTCTCCCTGGTCACACACCCTCTGTGTAATTATTTCACCAGTCGCTATGGGGATAACAAATAATTAGTTAACCTAAACAGTGACAAATGTTTGAGACGTTGTTTAAAAGCTATATATACTCACCTATTCAACTTCACTTCGAAACCTTAGTATGCTTAGTCGAACAGGTCGCGGCTCTGCATTCACTGTTTTTCCGTTTACAGATGACTTTGTGTCCCAATGGAGGGGAGTTTTTATCCGAAGGGAATTTAGAAATCGTACCTGTTAGGACATGTTGTACTGGATGTCCCAATATGATATCTATAAGCATCTAAATCTGCTAAAATTCATTATTTGCATATATTAAACACACAACCTAGAATGTCCAGCAGGATGTGCTAGTGAGACGCTAGTGAGACGACGACCCACCAACATGGCGGCGCGCATGTTAATATTACAAACAACTACCAACTAATTCTCTCTGCCAGCTTAGGACAGCCCAAAAAGGTAAGCAAACAAAATTTAATGTCTATCATTCCAACTGATATTAACTCTTTCACTCTGGAGAAGCCCGTAGGAAATCCAGACAGTTTATTTAGCTTTGTCAACGAGTGCTTCGACAGAATCATAATGAATAAATCCAAGGCTCCTAATCTCACCACCCCACCAGCGGCTAAGAAAATCACCCCGTCCACTAAGAGGAGCCAGCCTGATGAGTCACCCAAAGCGGCCTCTCCGCCTGCTAAGGAGTTCGTGAAAATCCTGGAGTCCATCAACAACCAGCTAGCTAGCTTCGACAGACATCTGTCCCTGCTGGAAATTCTCCACAGGGAAGTCCAAGCCATGAGGGAATCCCTCGAATTCAGCCAGCAACAGGTGGAAATACTCACGGCAGAGAACGCGGTTCTCAGAGAGTCGGTGAAATCCCTCACAGGAGTAAGCCAGCTCTCAGAAGAGAACAAAAAGATTAAAGAATCGGTGCTGGACCTACAGGCACGGAGCATGAGGGACAATTTGGTCTTCGCAGGCATCCCAGAGAAGTCAGAGGAGGATCCAGAATCCACAATCAAAGACTTCATACAGAACTAGCTAAAACTCCCAGCGGATGCTGTTAACAAGATCACCTTCCATCGTGTCCATCGTCTTGAAGGGAAAAGACCCAACAGCCGCAGACCCAGACCTATTGTGGCTAAATTCGAACATTTCAAACAGAAGGAGCTGGTAAAAAGCAGAGGCAGGGAGCCTCTGAAAGGAACAGACTTCAGCGTCAGTGACCAGTTCCCCCAGGAGATCCTGCAGTGGTGAAGAGTCCTGTTTCCCATCAGGAAGCACTTCATCAACGAAGACTGTCGAGCGGTCATCACTGTCGACAAGTTGTTTGTCAACGGGCAGTTGCATCGCGACCGGGAAACCACCTTCTGGCTGTACTAAACCAAAATCAGGTGAATGATTTCCATATTAATTCACGACTCTCACTAATCTAATCATATGCCTGTCCTCAAGAAACACTATCTAGTTGTCTCATCAGCTGACTTTAAACGAAATGTGTTGGAAATGTAACACTGGCATTCCTTCACATTTGTTTTTCTTCACTATCTTCATTCCTCTCTCTCTCTCTTCTTCATCCCTTTCTCTCTCTCCTTCATCCCTTTCTCTCCCCTTTCCCTCTCTCTTCAACACTTTGCCACTCATATTATACTCAATAATACAAGTTATTACTGCATTACTGCATCTAACATAGCTCACACATATACATATAGCACACAAACAGACCACACACATGGATGCACACTCATCCACTTACACACGCAATCATACAGACACAGTACACTCACTTAAAACAAGCCCTTCACACTCAGTTACTTAGCTCAACCATGAGTACATTAAGGTTTGTCACATGGAATGTGCGCGGTATGGGTTCAAGAGAAAAGAGATTAAAAGTTTTTAATCAGCTTAAAGAACTACAGGCAGACATTGTCTTCCTACAGGAGACTCATGTATCTGACACAACAACCAACACACTCACCTCACCACAGTTCCCTCATGTATACTCAGCCAGATACAACTCTAAACAAAGGGGAGCAGCCATATTGACAAACAGAAAAATTCACTTTACTACCATCAACTCTTTTGCAGACCCACACGGTAGATTTATTATAGTTAATTTATCTATCCATAATAAACACATATATATGTATATGGCCCAAATAACGACAACCCCTCCTTCTTTCACACTCTCTTCTCCTCACTCTCTAAACACTCTGACACCACACTTATATTAGGAGGAGGCTTTAATCTGATATTTGATCCTGAAGTAGATAGGCTCAGTACTGCAGGCAGGTATAGGAATTGGCAATCCACAGAAACTCTTCAACAATACATGAGTGACTTTGGTCTATGTGATGTTTGGCACTCTCACCACCCCACCCTTAGATAATATACCTTCTTCTCGCCTGTACACCATTCATATTCTCGCTTAGACCACTTTTTAATTAGTAGCTCATTATGAAGGACACAGCAGCCATTCAGATTCACCCTATCACTATCACCTAGCACCTGTTTTCCTCACTCTGACTAACGCAAAAATCACACCTCCAACTAGACACTGGAGATTTAGCACATCACTACTTAAAGATCAAAACTTCATAAACTATTTCAAACAGGAATGGTCTGTTTGGACAGTAATGACATGCCAGAAATCTCACCATGTGTTCTTTGAGAGACAGGGAAAGTAGTCATGAAAATAATTTCTTACTCCTCACATAAGAAAAGATTCGAAAGTTCAATCATATCAGAACTCGAGCAAAAGATTAAATCTTTAGAGGCTGAGTATGCTGTCTCACCCCAGGAACACATTTTGAGTGGATTAAGGAAATTAAAACTCGAATTAAATGAATTAAACAATAAAAAAACACAGTTCCAGACTTAGACTGGAACACTTTGAATACAGCAATGTAAGTGGCAAATTTCTAGCCAACCACTTAAAACTGAATAAAGAAAAAGGAATGATTACCTGGATAAAAATCCATCAGGTATTATTACTCATGACCCAGAGGAAATAAATAACACTTCTAGAAATTTCTATAAAACTTGTACATGTCACAAATTGATCCACTAGATGCTGACATCAAAAATGTCCTCGATAAAATAAACCTTCCAAAATTACAGGAGGATCAGGTTATGGCGCTGGATGCACCCATCACAGTGGCAGAACTTCATGATGCCCTTCAACATATGCCCAGCAAGAAAGCACCAGGTCCAGATGGTTTTCCAACAGAATTCTATAAAGAATTCTGGGCTACACTGGAGCCTGTTTTTTTAGAATGGTATGCCATATTAGGGAGAGTGGCAAGATATCCTCAAACATGAATTCTGCTAATATCAACTTACTTCTTAAGCCAGGCAAAGACCCTACGCTCCCATCCAGTTACTGCCCCATATCGCTGATAAATACAGATCTTAAAGTAATCTGTAAAACTTTAGCAAGAAGGCTAGAAAAAATCACCCCTTTTATAATTCACCCAGATCAAACGGGCTTCATCAAATGTAGACACTCAGCTATCAACACTCGCAGGTTAATAAACCTGTTACGTCAGTGCCGTCTCAGCCGTGCAGCTCCTCACCCGAATACCAGGTGACACTTAATTCTGGCCCAAGTGTGTGTGTGTTAAAGGAATGCAAGGTGATTGGGAGCTTGGCAACCAAGGTGAGACACGGAGCTCAAGTACTCAGCTATGGGGTTGCCAGGTTCCTAATCACAGGTCCACCTGTCTGAAATCTAGTCAGTAATCATGTTAAAGTGGCAGCGGACACAGCGTGTAAGTCCAAACAATTCAAGGCCTGATCACATCCTGTGTTTTACAGACTTTGCGAAAGGTATGGGGGGGACCCTTCCACATGCAGGAGCTTCTTACTTGGATGCGATTTATATTTTGCAGAGTTCCCGGAGATCACGCCAGAGCAGAAGGTTTCCCTGATTACACAGAGGTTGACCGGACGAGCACTTGAGTGGGCTACCGCCATTTGGAAGGTAGAGGGCGATCGTGTACCGAGATATGAGAGTTTTCGGGAAAAATTCAAAGCAGCATTTGACTTCCCAGATCATGGTCAAACCAGCAGCACACGGCTTTGTCTGACTTGGCCGTGGACTATTCCATCAAGTTCCGCATCCTGGCAGCCGACAGTGGCTGGAATGACCCAGCCTTGATCGCAGTTTATAAAAAGGGGTTAAGTGCTGAATTGCAGTTGGAACTGGCATGTAGGGATGAAGGACTTTCTCTGAATCAACTCATCACCTTGAGTATTCGGTTAGACCAACATCGCAAAGCCAGAATTCCCACAACCAGTTCTAAAAATACTAAAGTCACAAGCCGTTCATCAAGCTTAGCCATGCCTTTGCCCAAAACTCAAGTGCCTGAGTCCATGGACATTGGAGGTCATCGCCTTTCCTTACAAGAAAGGAAGAGAAGGAGACTTGAGGGGCTCTGCCTGTACTGTGGAGAGAAAGGGCATTTTGTGGCAGCCTGCCCCCTACTTTCACACAAGGGCAAGTTCTCTGTATTGTTTCTGGCACTGAAAGTGAAAATCAATGTAAAATTTCTCTGTATGTCCATGGTGTTAATCTGTCTGGTTTTGTGTTTGCTTTAGTTGATTCCGGACCGGCTGGGAACTTCATGTCCAGAGGGATGGTGACGTCATTCGGGCTCCCAGTTGAGAAACTACCAGATTCTGTTCCCGTGCGCGCTCTGGATGGACAGTTATTAGGGGGAAAATCAGTAACGTGGAGAACTAGGCCCATACACATTAAAATAAACCAGAATCATGAGGAAAGACTTAAAGTTTATGTATTGGAGCTCCCAGTTCCACTCCTGATTTTGGGTTTACCATGGCTAAGGGCACATAATCCTGTTTTGGATTGGAACAAGGCGAGAGTCATCCAGTGGGGGTCCCAATGTAACAACCATGCTCCCAAGACTTTGGCCACAACATCGGTAGAAAGTCCTCTGGCTGTGGCCCCAGTGGAGATCCCCTCGCCTTATCACGATCTAAAAGAAGTATTCAGTTTGTCCAGAGCTGGGGGGCGGGGAGGGTAGGGGCAGTGTTGTGCCAGTTCACATGGAAAAAGAACTGAATTCATTCAAATGAATTCATGAGAATAGAGCTTACCACTTAAGCAACGCATCATGTTATGGTGAAAGTGGAAAAAATTAGGTGCAGGTACACTGTACAGCTCTAAAACTCAAACATTCAGTATTTAGCTGTACTAAACATGAATATCTTCCTATTATAAGCTTATTTCCCATGTCTACTTCCACCAAGGCATCCAAACTTGAAACACTGGCCATTCTCTTGTGCTAGCCTGCTACTAAGAGCCTTCTTTGTAGTGAATCAGAAAAGCCGATGCTTTATAGTGAATCAGAAGAGCTGGCTCCCATCGAGTGAGAGCCCCTCCGCACTTTTTTATCAACACACAAAACATTCATATTTGTCAAGTTAGGCTAAAATATGAGGATACAGATGATAAACTAAGAGCCGTTTGGGTGCCGAAAGAACCGGCTCTTCTTTGGGAGCCGTGCCACAAGAGCCGGCTCTCTGAAAAGAGCTGAACTTCCCATCACT
>JBBIGA010166619.1:0-16904 GCA_037576975.1 Alestes dentex | reverse complement strand
GAGATCACACCACCCCAACACTCCTGATCTATAGCAGTGGTCAGATTGGCAAAATAGTAATTAACTATTAGAGCCTTTGGACAGAAACTTGGCAAATTGATTTCAATACCAATAAATACTTTTATGTGTTTAATAATATTTTTATGTAAATGGCTTTGTGGTAACAGCCTTGATTTTCTATCGCCTAGGACTAAAAAACTGAAATGAACCCTGTAATGCCTTTATTTGAACAGAGGGGGCACTGTTAGCATTTGGCAGCAGCTTCTGTTGGTCTGCTTAGAATAGAAAAGAATAGAACTCTGTATGACGAGGCCCTGTCTGCTCTTCCCATTATATCAGAAATGAACTGCAGACATTAGAGAGAGTCCATATTGAATGGCAGTAAATAGAGCTGAACTGCTAAAAATGTATTTTTCAAGTCTTTCACAAAATGATTTTCTTTCTAGAACAAAGTACCACATAAAGTTACTGAGTGCTGATTGGTGGGCTGAGCAGCTCAAAGGCTGGTCGATGACATGAAGTTATTGTTGGAAAGTCCTGAAAGAGCTGAACAGCATTTGAATATATCAGAAATGTTTTAAGCCATTCTATGTTGAGAAAGATGGTATATTCTGCTAAATGCAATTGATTTTTGCATGAGCTTTCCCGTAAGTGTCCAAGTGTGTCCTGTTTCTCAAGCATGCACAAATACAGAGGGCAAGAACACACTGAACACAGTATTTCCTGCATACTGCATCACAGCAGCCCACAGACCAACATGTCAGTGAGCTGTTTTTGAAATTTTGGGTAAGAACATTAAAGATATGACATAAATTTACACATTCAGTCTCAACAATGGGTGGTACTTTTGGTAAAGTCAGAAAACCACAAACTGGTGTGCGACAAGCTGACTGATAATATTTTTATGTAAATGGCTTTGTGGTAACAGCCTTGATTTTCTATATTATCAGTCAGCTTGGGGAGGAGTGGAGAGCAGTAGAGAACAGTGGAGAGCAGTGGAATGGAGTGGAGAGCAGTGGGGAGGAGTAGAGAGCAGTGGGGAGGAATGGAGAGCAGAGGGGAGGAGTAGAGAGCAGTGGGAAGCAGTGGGGAGGAGTGGAGAGTAGTGGGGAGGAGTGAAGAGCAGTGGAGAGCAGTGGGTGGTTGTCTCCGTGGCTGCTGTGTTATGGTGAGCTTGGGCCGGAGCCCTCGTCGAGTGTCTTAAAGTGCACAGATAGGGCCTCCTCCTCGGGGTTCGGGGGCCGCCGAAACTCTTCTCTGGTCACCACATAGCCCACCAGGACCACAAAACACACCAGCAGCAGGCCAAGAATGTTAGCCAGAACCGCCTCGGGAGCTAATGTTGAGGATGAGGACCTAAAGCAGCAGGAGATAAAATAGCTGGTAAAGATCCAGACAAGGGATGAGCATGGTAATTCAAATACACAGACTTTCCAACTCGGCATTTGTTTAATTTAATTATTGAGTAATACCAATAAGATGTTCGTAGAATTAAATTTAAAAAAAGAAGGAAAGAAATCAGAGTTTTTGCATTTAAGAGGCATTACATTTAAGAGTTTTCTTCTGAACCTTCATGTCCCTGGTCATATTAAGCACAAGTCAGTTTTTGTGGCAATCCCAAATGCAGATGAAGCTGATCTAAGATCAGTCTTCTTCCTGACTGCTTTATGAACACCAGCCGAGGTGTTATCTAAAACAGCTGCCTGTAGAGGTTTATTTTTTATTGCTTTTTTTAAAGCTATACCGTGTCCACAACCACATCCACAAGTCTGATCAACCTTACTGAAGGTCATGATGTCATTTGAGTGGGTTAAGAGAGCTTTTGGTAACGACCTGTAATACAAAAAACTAGAGGTTGACCGATAATCGGTCGGTCTGATTAATCAGGCCGATATTTGGTCATTTTTACATAATCTGCACCGTCTGATGTCAGAGCAAATTAAGATTCTTAATTAAGAATTAAGATTAAGATTAACTGACATGCACATTTATGGGTTGCTGCTGTGGTATCTTACCGCTAACTCAGTAGCCTAGTAACACAGGTCTTGTTATACTGTTAAGAAATTCCAATTTAAAGATCTGAATTGGTTGAAAGAAAAGAAATAGTTTTCTTATATAACTCTTTTATTTTTAGCTCATTAATGAATTTCCTATTTTGTTAAAATTACATTGTTAGCTTTTTCTCTTCAAATTACACAATTGAGGGGTGGAAAATGTGTAATTATATAATCTCTGTTCAGTTATTAGGGTGACTTCTAACATTCATAGAATAAGGTTTGTACAGTGCATAATCTTCAATAATAATTTTTTAAAAATCAGTACCCTACAGTTAGCTTGCCGCTAATTCAGTAGCCTTCAGTTACCTTACCGCTAACTCAGTAACCTACAGTTAGCTTACCGCTAACTCAGTAGCCTACAGTTAGCTTACCGCTAACTCAGTAACCTACTGTTAGCTTACCGCTAACTCGGTAGCCTACAGTTAGCTTACCGCTAACACTGTAGCCTACAGTTAGCAAGCATTTAATATGGACACCATCAGCCACAGGGCAAAATCAGTGTTGCCTACCTAGCGACTTTGTCGCCATTTCTAACGCCTTTCCAGATCCCCTTAACGACTTTTTTTTCCAAAAAGCGCCTAGCAACAAATCTAGCAACATTTCTGACAAATCTTAGCTACTTTTTGTACAACTTTGTTGTCAATATTCCCTGCAGATCAGCCTGAGACCCAGCCTGCTCTGCATCCGTCCATCCAGACAATCATAAACCGTTCTTGTTTGATCTCACCCACTCACAAAACAAGTTGTATTACAAGCAAAAGAACGTTATATTTTTAAACAAAGTAAAAAAGAACCTTCCAAACCTCTCCTTTCCTTCCTTTTGAACAAGTAAACACACAGAAATTGAAATCAAACTTTATTTGGTCTTTTATTACACAAACCTGTAAAATAAATACATTTAAACACTGACAACCTAAAGCCTACTTCCAAAAATTTGCAAAAAGGATGGGAGTTACTACCAGAATTCAATAGATGGCTGAAACCCTGTGCTGGTAGTGATAGCAAGGCTTACTGTATGTACTGTGAAACAGATTTTTATGGAAAGCTGTAAGAGATTAAAAAGCATGCAGCTCCCGCAAGCCTGTTGAAAAGGCCAAGCCACACAATCAGGCTACCAATCCAAATTGTCCTTAAAAAAACACAGACACGCTGAAGCAGGCAGAGACAACAATTGCTTTGGCTATCGGAGATGGTCTATTTTGTCATGTGACCATATCGATTCAGCATGCAAGGCAGCATTCCCCGATTCCAATATAGCCCAGAGTTTTTGGATTCACCGCACCAAATGCTCCGAGATGATAAATGGTGTTTTGGCTCCATATTTTATTCAAAGGTCGGTGGCTGATATTGGTGGTAACAAATACAGCCTCCTGCCTGATGAAAGTACAGATATCAGTGTCTCCAAGTATCTGGGCATTGTGGTTCGTAATTATTTTAAATTCTGGTTCTGAGAACGCCAACGCGGTGTGATGTGATGACGTCATTTGTAAATTAGCGTGTGTCATCATCTAGCGACATCTAGTGACTTTCTGGGTAAACTTCAGCTACTTTCTGTAGGAGAGATTTGGCAACACTGGGCAAAATTATTAAAGACCGTATTGATTATATACATTGTCAAAACTCTCTCTCTCTCTCGTTCCCAGCATCATCGTGCTTAAAGACAAAGTTGCTCAGAACAACGTCAACATATCTTGAAAAATATACAGACGATTTAGCGCAGTTAGCTCTCCTCATTAAACGTGCCTGGGTCAGGCTTTAACAACGTAATTGTTAGTGGCTTGTGTAGTCCTTACATAGCAGGCTGTGTGAAGTTATCACTAGATTATGACCATTGGGCTTGAAACTGTGTCTGTCAGCCAACATTATTATTATTATTATTATTATTATTGTTTATTCTTTTATACGTAATAAATGTGTTTATAAAGTATTCAATAGAGGTTTTTTTTTTTAAAGTTTTATGACCTGGTGGGGAAAATGACCAAATACTGGCGCCCCCCAAAAAATAAAAACAAAAAAATCAATCGGCGCCACAAATCGGTCATCGGCTGACACGGCCATAGAAAAACCCATATCAGTCGAGCTCTACAAAAAACATTTTGGGTGACTATTGAATTCTAGTGTTTGTTAGCTTGTGGCTTCAGCACTAAACTCAAGACACAAAATTTGGACAACAAACATGTCATGGCTGATTGACTACAGTACTGTGCAGAGGTCTTAGACACCTGAGAAAATTGTATTTAAAAGCTGTTTAGCTGAGCACTATATGATTTAAAAGCCTAATATTAGAATGTATACAAATAATATTAGTACTGTGAATAGTGATTTATGCCTGTGTGTTTGCTTAATCATTCCCAGACCTACTCACGGAAGCCCAGAATTATTATAGTTCTCATCAAGTACTTCAAATATTCAGCTCAATCAACACTTCATTAAATTCAATCAGAAGCTGCTGATGGAGTTCACAAAACTAGTGCATTCAAATGCATTGGTTGTATTTTGTTTTTGGAGGCTCACAAGTACTCTTTAATCACTCGGGCCTGGGTCTCAAAGCCATAGACCGCACTGCTGATCGGTGCTTTTACAGGATACATCAATATGTGAAAGAGCTGCACAGAATAAAACAGTATCCACTGTATCACTTCACAGAGGAGACACAGAAAGGAAGCAGGATGTAGTTCAGCATAAAGCATAGAAAAGCACGGTGACTCACTTTGTGCGCAGTGACTCATTCTCCAAACAACACACTGCACCGGGATTCGGCTCAAGTGATCTGCCAATCCGCTTTTATTCTAAAGCATGTTTTGTTAGCGCTGCCTGTGATGACTCAAGCTGCTCTAAATAATCCCCACAGATTTTTCAAGACAGAGTTCATTCATGTGAGACAAGCTCTGACATAAATGCCTTAATACTCAATTAGAACAGACCTAATCTGCAGATCACAATCTCACAGCTTTCTAAATATTGTCTGTAATTACAGCTACTGCTGAAAAACCTGACCACACGTCAGACTCTGTAATATATGATAATATTCAAAACTTTGCTGTGAATGAGGGTATGTTAACCCCTCACACTCAAAAGGTTATCAAGCAATCACTGGCTGGGTTTCATAATCTTCTCAATGAAAACCTTAGGGTTAATAACTTTATGCCTCTATTAAAAAATTTAACCATGCATTTTGTTCTTTTAGTGCTTCCCTTGCTGTTTCACATCTCATTAGCTAATTACCAACCTCTCTATGAATTCAGTGTCTTTGCAAGAGCAGCAAAAACGTGTAGCAGGGGAAAGCAGAGCAGCCAGGACTGAACATGGACAGCTTGGAGTTTGTAAATGTTGATGGTTTTCCACCAGAATAGTGCCGTAACAATTACAAATACTATTATTACAAATAAAGATACCCATACTCAATCAATACCCGAGCTACTCAATGGCAGGGCTAAACGTGGGTCGCACCACTGCTTTCTGATTGGTGAAAATGGTGTCATAACATGGAAAGAGGTCACTTTTTTACTGTCTGAGCAAAACAACAACAATGGAGACACAAACTAAGTACTGGGAAGTCGACGAACTTCAAGTGCTACTGAATGTTTGGATAGATAAATAAAATAAATTTCAGTTGGAGTTTTCCATGATTCTAACAAGATAGCTGGGTTAGGTGTTCTTCAACAGCTAAAGAATGGCAAGAAAAAAACTAAAAGACCACAATAACAAAAGCAGATCTAACAGAAAAAACCTTGGATATCGTTTTGGGATGACAACGAGTTGGGAGAGAACTTTCGTACCATCGCATTACGGTTTAGGTGCAGCACAGTTCCTGTATGCCTGGAAAAGCGCTTCTTGATTATTAGCCAAGCTATTCATTTAATTAAAGCATGTGATCACTCACTGACTGCTGAACAGTAGTTTTTCTGTGATGCCCATGAGAGAGGAGCCCACAGCCATGGCCAGCAGCACCAGGCCAAAGAAGACGTGTAGTGGCAGGTACCAGCTCCGCAGCACTGCAGACGCCCAGGGGAACAGGAAGAAGGCCAGGCCCAGCAGCCACTGCACAGGAAGGCATAGAGGAAGACTGTCCTTAGTCCAAACAAACATTAGAAATCTTTTTATAAGCTCTATATTTCCATTCAGAGGTTCCGGACAACAAAGACTGAGAAAAACATGGGCATATAGTCTTTGCTCAGAGTCTGGGAAAATCTAACATTTCTATTTGACAAATTAAACATCGACAAACATGACCCAGAACAACCAGGAAGGAAAGTGTGGCAGGAAAGGAGGGCAGAGACATGTGAGTGTGAATAATCACATTTAAATCACAAAAGTAATTTGTCAGAAAAATCGCAGTTAAATATTTCCCCCAAATCGTTCTGACCTAACTAGTACACTGACCCTAAGACACACTGAAAAAAAAACCTGTTGGTAGATTTCCAGCATGTTAATGGGGTCTTGGAAACCAGTCACCATCCAGAGAGACGATGTGGAGATGGTTAAGTCATGTAAATACCTGTAGATCCATCTGAATGATGCCTTTGTATTATGTGTGTGTTACGTTTCATTTACGGATTTATCATGTGCCCTGTTTCTGCTACTATATCATCCATCCATCCACCATCTAGCCTGTCTAAATCTCTGTTTATATCTTACATGTTTTATGTTATGATGCTTGTGTGTGAGTTGTGACGTGCCGTGATCATATAGTGGTTAGTTCATTGTGGCCGCGGCAACCCCGGTTTGAATCTGCATCATGGCAGCAGTTTTGGGCCAGCTGGTGATCTGGGCGGCTGGGTGGCCTGGTGATCAGAAGGTTATGGGTTCAAATCCCAGGACTGCCAGTGGCACCACTGATGTACCCTTGACCTCTGTTCTGAACGGCTGCCCTGCACTGTGCTCATTCTGAAAGCAGTCTAGGCTAAAACACAGGAGTGCATGGTATGTTTTGAAACTTCAACAATGTTTAAAAAAAAAAAGAATTCCCTGACATGAACCCTTTAATGAAACATGTTATTCAGTGATTAATAAATACTAACGACACTAATAATATTCTCAGACATAAGCTAATCGTGATTTAATCTGTCAGGCTGCAGTAGCACATCATCATACTGTTTACTTGGAGAAGATCTATATTATTCACTGAGCTATTCTGTGGTGCTGGTCCAAGAGCAGGCGTTTAAGTGCAGATGTGGCTGAGGCTTTTAAAAGAGAGGCAAGATTTGGTTCACCTGTAGGAAGAAGAGTACGAAGGTCAGCATGCCACACCAGCTGTGCAGAGAGTACATGTTGGGGATGTGAGAGGTGTTGTGATAATCAAAAACTGCCACCAGACCTGAGGAAAGACAATGTTATTACACGTTTTTTTAGATTTACTATAGGACTGTCGCTATCAGATACAAGTAATCTAGCCATTGATTTGACAGTTAATCCAGTAATCTTATGCCATTTATAGCAGCTAACAAAATAATCACAAAACTGATCTGACAGCTAGAAGCTCCCCGTTGTGGTGAATGTTCAGACTGCTGAACACAACTTTATAATGACATGCAGACGCTCAGTTTATCATTCAAATTGCAAAGTAATCACTAATCAGATTGACAACATACATTTACTGGTTATTTTCAAATAATTAGTAATTGATGTTAACAGCTGAATTCACCACAAATTTAAATCTCTGACCTCATGACAATAAAATCAAGCACAGAAAAGAATCAAGTGCTTTTTATGTTCTTAGGATCAAGTGCTTCTTATGTTCTTATGATCTGATACTGCTGAATTAAAATACGATTTGGTAGAATTGAAATAATTTCAAGAATTTAAATCACTGAATACAGAAATGTGAATTGAAGAATAATATGGAATAGATATAATAAAATCAGTACACAAAACCTTATTAAATAACCGGAGAACTAAATAACATATTTTACTGATTATTATTATTTTGTAGTTTATAAATCATTCAAACATTCCAAAAGCAGCCGCCTTCAGATTGATGCACTGATCCCTTTTTACACAAAGTGTTAAACTGTGGTTCTTCTCTGGTTGTTATCTGCACTTGCTTCTGCTTTCCTGGCCTAACTCTCTTAGGTATACCTGCCTAATTTACATTTTTAGAGGCAATAAAAAGGAAAACACGTGGACCAGGTAGCCAGTGACAATAGAGACCAATCCTGACAAACAGAAAAAGGTCTATTTGCTCAAACACATAAATACATGCAGACAGTGCTTACCCACTATGCTAAGAACGAGGGCCATCATGTGCACCAGAGCATGGAGAATCTTCACTGAGCGCTTACTCTCGTTTCTGAACACACGGTACACCAGCACACCTACAGAGAGAGAGACAGTAAAATAGAGACAGTCAAACAATATGGCAAACGATTAACAATATAGACTCATCATGATGCTGCACATGAATAAGCTTACGAAAACAAAGGAAAATGTTAATTGTGGCACAATTAACTTATCCAATAACAATACCAGTAGCAGAACCTGCATTTTCTCCAAAGCACTGCAAAACAGTGTTTCGGACATCAGGCAAAGTATCCATAACCAAATCATTTAATGAATCTAATAGAGCACAGTTTTAGAGTCATCTGGACATCGGGTTCTCTTCACAACCACTGTGAACAATTCTTCAGAAAGTTTCTCTAGGATCATATCAACCCCCTCTTGAATGACACTGTTTACATCTTGTCTACTTAATTATGGTATCAGTTGTCTTTTAATAGAATAAGATGATGATCAGTCCTCACAAGCTTTCTTTAACTACTGTCAAAAATTTGCATCTTTGGCTGAACTGTCTTTTTAATAATTTTATATTCTCAAGTGTCCCCCTGCTAGTGCACGGATCCCCTCAGGCCTGCTTTTAGCCATGTCAGTCTTGAACAAACTCCTCTCCTAATGGAACAATGACCTTTCGGGTTTAGTGCTCTAATTGAATTGCCATAGTGAAGGCTGAAGAGATTAGCTGGACAAAACACTTCTGTTTCGGCTGGGGGTTCAATTTACTGCCCCCATGGCCAAACAATAATACCTTAATTACAGCCATCAAGAACAAAGCCTGTTTCCAATTACAAACACATCTATAAGCCTGGATCAGCCACACTTTTTCTGGACTAACCTATGGATAAATGTAAAAGAGTACAGGCCCTGGTGTTTTGAGTTTTTTGTCATATCTGCTCCTACATTATCACCTGTAAGTGCTTTAATATCAAGGTAGACTATTTCCTTAGTGACAGTCGTCGCGGACTGCAGCAGTTAATGATTAATGGCCACAGTACACAATTACAGTCGCCAAGATAGCATCTGCTCTAATTTGGTTTGTGTGGAACCAAGACCATTAAGTGGCCTACAGAACATTTACTGTTTCTGGACACCTGTCTCTCAATGTGCTTCAGTTCTCCACCACAAATCACTCCCTCTTTCTATGTGAGATTTGACGCAATCTCACTCACACCGAATAAAGAAATGCACTGGATTAGCTTTATTCAATGTACGTCATTTCCACGACAGATGACATCATGTCAACACAATTATTGACAACGGTAATTAAACTGTGATTTTTATTATTTTATTAATTATTAAAGAAATGATGCACACATGCATTCACATAGTGGTGTAAAAAGCCTTCTAAAGGAAATCAGACGCTGCTCCTTTTCTCACCTTTTGTGTTTGACTGTGCGGATATGTATATGTATGAGTGTGTGTGTTTGTCCAAGGAAACAGTTGGCTGTCCTTGTGGTAACACTTGCATGCTGAGTCACAAGCGAACACCCTGAGGCCACACAAACTGTGATTCAAGAGTCTTCAACATTCCTCAGAATAAAAGCCCCTGTTGTTTAGAAGCCGTGTTTTCTCCTCGTTTCATTTAAAGTCGGGGGACTTAAAGGGGAACCCCACCCATTTTTCTACAATTCTAGATAACTCCGCCTTTGAGGGGTAAACAAAGTCGAAGTCTGTAAATGTGTTGATGTGTCAGAATGACCTATGTGTCAGAATGACCTACAACATTGACCGTAAAATAGCG
Source organism: Alestes dentex (assembly GCA_037576975.1). NCBI lineage: Eukaryota > Metazoa > Chordata > Actinopteri > Characiformes > Alestidae > Alestes > Alestes dentex. The sequence goes on along the minus strand of JBBIGA010166619.1, from coordinate 6,833 downwards.
ACAAATCTCAGAAGTGTTGAATTTTGTTCTTTTCCTTATGCTTTGCATGTACCTCGGGTTTTAAAATGACATTTTAGGTCAAAACCTTTTTCAAGGTTTTGTAGTCATTTAGAGCAATAACGTTCTGTGGGGGATTTTAGAGGCATAAAACTACAGACGTCTGGTTGCTCCACTGTGAAATTCCCCTGAAGTCCCTTATTACACAATAAAACAATAACACAATCAGACTGAAAGGACTAAGCGAACTCACAGTCCTGCCAACACCTCAGGAGGCCCCACCTGATCTTTCCAAGGAGCTGGTCAGCCTGCCATGTCATTCACATCAACAAGGTCAGAGGAGAACCTCTGAGGAATAAGCAATGAGGAAAGAAGGGGCTGTCCATCGTTCTAATGAAAGCTCCATCAGTGACCCACAATCATAGATGACTCGTCACTCTGATGTCTGAGGTGCCTCTGGAAGGCCCTGTTTTAGGTGCATTTGTTAGGTTTATGAGGACTTATATCCCTAAGAAGTCTAGGGTTACTTTTTTCTTTTTGTCTATTACATTACATGTTGATTTATATTTAATTATCTAATTTAGGGATGCACAATGACATCAGAATCATATCGGCAGATATTTGCTTTAAAAACAACAGACAGATTTGATTTTTCAAACTGATATTTTATAACGTACTTATCGTATTCGTGAAGAGCAGAGCACAGAAAACAGTCCATAAAAGCTTATACTGTGCATTTTTGCTTGTTCATATCAAAAAGCCTTAAAAATTAAATGAAATAAAAAGACAAAATGAATAAAGTAAATAAAAACTGTAATATGCAAATGCAACACTCTTATGCTTTGTTCTTGTTTATATGCAAGTAAACAAATCCTGTATCATCAGGATCAGCTGTCTCACTTCTGGGGTGGATGTCCTAAACACACTCCAGGAGCCTGACCAGGGATGGATGGGTGCAAGACAATCCTATTCTATACGCTTAACTTTTACTTAACCCTATAGTTAAATAAGTACTTTAATAATTAAATTACTAATAAAGGAAAACATTAACACAAAGGCCTTTTACCATTATGCAAATGAGATCAGGAGTCACGGAATCAGTCTAACACAGATTTTTTTCTGAGAACCAAACTGATAATTGCATGCGGAAATCCCAACACTAACACGGAAACTGCAGATATCCTCCACATGTTTTTTTGCTTTTGTGACGTCCGGGCCTCATCCGCCACACCCCCTCATGCTCGTGCTGGGTGGCTAAGCACCGCCCAAACATGAACACTGCACAAGGACAAGGGGGCGTGGCAGATGAGGCCCGGATGTCACCGCTTTTTTCGTGGCAATATATAATTTTTCATGCATTTTAGTACTAAATTATTAAGAAGTATATTTTAATATTTACATAAATATTAACGTAAATTCAGCTACATTTCTATATTAAAAGTAACTATAAATGTTTTGGTACTGACGAGAGAACACAAAGAAAGTGCGTCTTGGGATGCTGAAATGCTGCTGTAAGTAACTGAAAGTAGCCTATTCGAGAACACTGTTTATTTCTCCTTGCTGCTGATTGGCTGGTGCCATTTGAAGCATCCCTCTCTGTACTCAGAGACGCGATGTTTGAAAGTAGCCAATCCGAGAACGTTATTTATTTCTCCTTGCTGCTGATTGGCTGGTGCCATTTGACGCATCCCTCTCTGTACTCAGAAACGGGAGGATTGAAAGTAGCCAATCCGAGAACGTTATTTATTTATCCTTGCTGCTGATTGGCTGGTGCCCTGTGACGTATGTGTGGCAGCTGCAGACCAGAATTTCTCCTGTGGAGCGTCTCGAGTCTTCTTGTGTTTTTCGTTTTGTTCTTAAAGCCCTGTATTTTTATTACAGTAAATTAAATAAAATTATTACTGTATTTACCTGCTCAAACCAAAGAAAACGACAGCGCATACCAAAGAAAATGCACATGCATGAATTACAGTACAGTCTATAAAGGGATAATATTACATTCTAGCTCCGTGTGAGTTCAGTTTAAAATGTACCGTTCAAATACAGGTTTAACTTTACCTTTTCCATAAGGGTAATGAGTTTTAAAAGTTTTGGGAGCATATCTGGGGCAAATTTAGGGTTTACACTATAAAAACAGGCATTTTTAGTCATTTTTTAACCACATCACAACAACATGGTTTTTCACTAAAAGCGGGTGCTCTTGGAACATAACCCCCACGAAAAGCGGGGGGTTACTGTATATTATATCATAAATTACTTCAGTTAGCATATCATTAGGAGTTAGCAACAAACCGCTGTCATTAAAAACTTTGCAATGACCGTATGCTCTTTATTTAAAGAAATCACTCAGCTCCTTCAATTTAGTGCTGAAGCTACGAAGCGCATGTACATAAACACTGGAAGTCAAAAGTCACCCAAATTTTTCTCTTAAAATATCTAACCAACCTTATGTAACTCTTCAAGGTGGCATAGACCTGCAGATGTGGTTTAGGACACAGTATGACTTTCAAGGAGGACTAAAAATGAACTAAACTTCACCAGAACAGATGTTTACAAAGCAGTTCTTGGATCAGATTCCTCTCTATATATGACAATCATTGACACAAAAACTGATTCTAGATCAGCACTCCATTTGCCTAAAACAGTGGACGACCTGACAGTGTTTTGTCACTGTGTCCAAAAACACAAACAACACCTTTACAAAGGGCTAAACAATGCTTGAGAAGTTTTGCGTAAGTTCTAGTTTCATGTTTGCAACACGCATCTCTTTTATCTGCTGCCTCACCGTCTCCATAGAGGAAGACCAAGCCCATGACCATGCAGAGTGGGTGCACGTTAAACTGCTGCTCCGAGCCGTTCCAGGCGTAGCCTCCATAGAAGTGGCCCATCCACACTCCTGTGAGCACCACGCACGCCACGCCCAGCACCTGGGAACCAGCCACGTACCACGGCAAGGTACACACTCCACCCCAGCTCTGCGGGATCCCCTCCATCACACCTGCAAGAGGGATGGGAAAGGGGAGAGGGAGAGAGAGAAATGTCAAAGAAAGGGTTACAAACACAGAGAAACCACATTGTGTGACAAACGCTATGATCAATTTCAACGCTGAATGTTAAGTCTCAGCTGCAGGACACCACAGCAAGTGACAGATTAACTGGAAGAGCAAAGTCATGTTTGAATAACAAATCCACCTTACAAGTAAACATGAACTACAGCTGATCAGATGATGAGGACAGCTGCCTCACTGAGTACAGTGTAAGCTATGTCTTACTCCATTTCTGCCTTGGTCTCTGTCAGACTGCATTAAATTAAGCAGCAGGAAGACAAAAAACAGCAACAGGCCATGGCAGAGACTGGTGGAGACTATTTTGGTCCCTCTGCAGATATTACTTACCAAGAAAAAAAACCTATAATGACAATACTTGTAGATTACTGGTTTCACAATTGTCGCTAATAAGCAAATAATTACATGTAAAGCCTATTCATCCATTGGGTTCAACACAGAAGATTACTGTGCCTACATGGCTGTAGGCCTAATACCAAAACACAAGGCCAAAACATTGCACCAACAGCACCATTCAGCCTCAAATATCATGTGATGCTGAGGTCTCTGGGCTGTGTAATGGCAATTATATCACCTCACAACACAGCAAGAATGATACAGCACACTAGGTCAGTTTTGTAAATCTTATTGTTTTGCATTGCGAAAAGAGGTTGATTTGCAACACATCTCACTCCCTCATTGTACACATATGTTACCTCCTACAAAGTGGAGCTTGGTTACCTGATGTCAGCAGGGTTTCTCAGATAACTGGATTACTTAAGACAGAAGTCATGTATAGCCTCATAAATCATGCCAGAAGTCACGGCTTCCCAAGTTGCTGTTATCTGGTAAGAGCTGATTTCTGCGGTAGGTGGATTGCAGACTGAAATCTTTAGGATTAAAAAAAACAAGTTTTTTCCAATTTTCCAGATAATTCAAGTCTTAAATAACTGATTGTTAACTGGTTAACTTAAACCTGAAGTCATGATTATCCAAGAAACAGGATTTCTCAGCATTTCTCAGTTAGCCAGATAAGCTTGGCAAAAAGTCATGGTTATCCAAGAAGCTCGATTGCTCCCTTCGCTGACTTAAACCTGAACTCGTGGCTATCCCAAAACCAGAATTTCTCAGCATTTCACAGTTAGCCAGAAGAACAGAGCAAGAAATCATGGCCAACCAAGAAGCAGGATTGCTCTCTTAGCTGGCTAACGTCAACCTAAAATCAGGATTTAAAATCAGGCCAATAACTTGAGCCTGAAGTTGAACTGGTTGACTAATTTAAGCATGACGTCTGGCTTAGCCAGACAACTTAATCCGGTAGCGATGGCTCTCTAACTTCTTTCAGTACTGACCGGCTGAAGTGGTACTTTGGTTGACGGTGCAAACAGGACAAACAACTTGACCAAATCTTGCCTAGTCTACTTTGTGTATGTCTGAAATCCTCTAAAACATTCTGTTCAGAGTCTTACTGCCTGAAATCTGATTCTACTGAGTGGTCTTCAGTCCTGACCGTCTCTCTGGATGCTGTAGTTGTTCACCTGTTCCTTATCCTCTTCAGGTCAGGAGAGGCTGAAGGTTAATTCCTGCAGAACAGGTGTGTTGAAAGCTGCACAAACTCGAAAGTTTGCTTAAGCCACAGGAACTACTCCTAGATTACATCAATGAAAGTAAACCGACACGTTTAAACCATATGCAGCCCATATAAACAGTGTAGTCTAATGATACTGCAGTGCTCCGAGTCAAAACAGACAGTCAGAGAGCCCTGTAGGAGAAGCTGTGCGGTTTTACCTGCCTGCTCTGCCTGTTCCGACCAGAAAGGGTCCTCGACCAGTCCTCCGGGAGATTAGGGAACAAATGTGCCAGGTTTTTGTTTGGCCTTTCAGCGGCTCATATTTGGCTCAGGAGGCGAAGCAGCTTTAGCATGTGCTCAATGTTCTTATTTATTTCTTCCGTCACGACTCAACTTCACTTCTGACTGATAAACCGTTGTGATATGACGGGCTGCCGGAATACACGCCCTCCTCGGCCGCTTGCGCTCTCCTCATTGGCCAGCTTTCGGAAAGGGGCGGTGGCTACGCCGGCCCGTTGCCTTGGAGACCGGGCCGTTTTGCGTAAGGGTTGGTTATGTGTGTTATATACCGGTTACATGCCGAGTCGTCGTGTTGTCGAGGGTCAATTTGAAACACTTAAAAATAAGACCCTGTACAGACATCGAGATTTGCTTCGCTTCGCTCGCTTAGGCTCTTACTCTGTTTACTGAACAACCTTAAAAGACCGCTCAAATCCTTAAAAGACGTCTTTTAAGTTTGTAAACATGCCGGAGTGGGAGGTAAAAGGGGGGGGGGGACCCGCAATTAACACGGGCCAGCTCTGGCTAAAGGAGACATTTCAAAGCTTTTTAAAAGACTTTATTCACATTTCAGTGTCCGAGATTTAAACAGTTCCCAAGTTTGGTGTAAACACTGTAGAGAAACCTAGTAGTCAGGAGTGCTTTGGAAAATCACGAAGTGTCTAACACCGTGGAGAGGAAGGGGCCCACTGTAAGACTGTGGACAGAGTAGGGGGGCTCTGTATTGAAAAGCTCGAGTAGCAGCTTTGTGTGTCTTTCACACTGTGCACACAGGCGCTGTTCATTGTGTAATACTAGTGTAATACTGTTTCTCAGTATTATGGCACATACATCTAAACCTGACCCTAACCTTAGCTTCAGTAACCAAAAGGCAACCTTTCTGCTCTTGTAGTTTTTCTAATAGGTTTTGCCAACTGAATGGCATCTTCATATGTTGCCGCAGGTCTGGCCGGCTATTTATTTATTTTTTTCAAATTTAAGTTTCATCAAAATCATCACATGCTGTAGATTATCACAGTAAAACTTAAGGAAGGTGGTATAAAGTACGTTTTTGTTCAAGTTTGTTGGCTGCTTCTTGCATTGTTGCATTGATCATTTTAAAAAGCAACTCAAAACTTTATAATACCCATGATTATGACTCATGCTCATGTTGGTGCAAGTGAAAGTGAAGTGGGGTCTTTAAACTCAAGCTGCAGTCACACAGGCCCATTTGCACCGCTTTAATTCTCTGGTCAGCCTCCTGCCACATAAATCAACAATGTTTTGTAACAGTGAGAAAATGAACAGAGTCATGCTGTCTCCATCCTCCACTTGCAATCAGTGAAAGACTCATTATGGAGTGCAGTAAAAGGGCCCGGTGGGAGTGGACCGTTAAAGCTACGATGACACACGCGGTCAGATTTATTGGCAGTGTTCATCAGCCATCCATCATCTTCTCGTGATGAACTGTTTCGCAGACATGGAATAAGCATAATCTCGGACTACACTTCAGAGTCAAAGGAAAATTACCATAGGAAATTCTTTTTAGTGTAGGCTAGGGCTTAATCTGATTCCAGGAAAAGGGTTCACAATGCACTAAATAAGGATTAAGCATAAGTGGAGTAATAATGTTGGTGCCAAAAATAATGGAGTCATTTTATTTCTGCAGGCCTTACTCTTCCTTGATTCTTCTTTCAAATTACTTAAACTAACAAGCCAAGACATCTTCTGTTTCAACTGATTTCAACAGCAATGGATTGGAAAGTCCAGTTATTGAGTATTATAATTATTTCTGATTAGATTGTACTGGCTAAAATCGCTGTGATCTATTCCACAAGATAGGCCAAAGGCACCACGTCAAGGCTTTTTCACATCAGCATTTCCCTACGTCAGCGCTTACTTTTCCTTTACGCACTGACATCACACGTCACTTGTCTCAGCTCTCTCTCTCTCATATATATATA
>JBBIGA010166609.1:15000-16905 GCA_037576975.1 Alestes dentex | reverse complement strand
TACTGAAGCTTCTGGAAAGCATCTGTCCATCTGCCCTTCTGCTACTGTCTTCTGCACACACACACACACACACACGGGTCAATATGGGGTGGCTTTACTGTGTTTGATCCTCCATTCATCCAGTGAGCTGCATTCAGAGCGTTCCTCTGGACTTTCCGAGGATTATCTACTGTCCCTGTGGAAATTACCACACACACACACACACACGCACAAACACACACACACACACACCTCCGCCTGTTGGCAGGCTGCTCAGGTATCTGCATGACCAGTGTGTAAATTTAATAATACCCCACACTGATACACCGCACACACACACACAGGTCACACTGCTGTGTGTTGAGAACGGAACAACACCCAATAATATGCGGATGACAGAGGTATCAGGTCCTATGTGTGTGTAAGTGTGTGTGTGTGTTGGGGAACAGATGGGTTACAGTCCGTAACTGTAGAGCTATACAGTAGGTGTTTCTGATAAAGTGGCCAGTTAGTGTAGAAATGAGCAAATCAGAATCTCAGATTAAAATCACAGCAGTGTCTCTGACTGAGCCCGGCAGGATTAACACAATTAACATAAAATGATTAACATGATTAACATAATCAATAAGATTAACATTATTTTAAAATTTTCAGGCTGTTTCTTTATATTCTGCCAGTTTTTTTTTATTTTTCTTCCCAGTTTAGTCATGTCCAGTTCCCCCAGTGGAGCTCTGGGAATGAGACCACCTCACACTCAAAAACTGACCAAACTCACCATCATGTCATTTAAATACACTATTTTTAATAACAGTTGTATTTTTAACCAAATACTTCGTTTCTCAAATATTTTGGAAATCTTTTAGTGTCCAATTTATACCGTAGTCCATACTGCGTCACTTATTAACACATTATTCATTAAACATTGGTATTTATTAATAAAAGAAAGCACATAACTGGTACTTGATGCAATTAAGAATTGAAGACTTCAAACTGTATTTTTATTTGATTTGTTTTTTAAAGTTAAAGCATTACTGTAGAGTTAGGCAGACTCCAGAACCCGAGAGGAAGTGTAGGTGTGTCCAGCAGGACGTTCTTTAAGAACATTCTGAGGACAATGTCCTTCAGAATGACCTTCAGATGAATAAGCTCTGCCCCCCACACCTCAACCATGTCACCAGCACCCAAAACACACACTGGAATTCCATTATTTATTTAAAACATAAACATTTAAATGATTTAGAGTGTCCCTCCCATCCCTCTGACGCTGCTGAACCTTGATGTGTTCCTGGTGGAGGAATGCCTGGGGAACCCGAAGAGCAGCTGAATGTCTGATCTGTTAAACACATTTGATCAGATTGATTTTATAAACGAAAAAATTACAGAGTGATGTTTAAGAGCCTCAGGAGCGGAAAGGCTGGTGTTTATGGAGCCGCCTGAGGCCGAGACTCAACCTGTGTCATGTTCTGATCACTACTGGAAGATCAATAAGGCTAAATGATCAGGCCGCGACTCGACTCTGCTGGAGAGGCGGCTGAAACAGGAACTGACAGGTAACCACTTACAGGGAGATGAGTGTGTGTGTGTGTGTGTGTGTGTGTGTGAATGTGAGTGTATGAGTGCGTGTGAAAGAGTGTTTGTGTCTATATGTGTGCGAGTGTATATGTGATTGTGTGAGTGTGTATGTGTATGTGTGGGTGAGTGTGTGTATGAGTACATGTGTGTGTGTGTGAGTGTGAGTGAGTGTGTATGTGTGTGAGAGTGTGTATGTATGAGTATTTATGTTTGTGTTTGTGTGTGTGTGTGTGTGTGTGTGTATGTGTGTGAGTGTGAGTGAGTGTGAGTGTGAGTGAGAGTGAGTGTGTGTGTGTGTGAGAGAGAGAATGTGAGTGTGTGTGTGTGTGTGTGTGTGTGTGTGTGAGAAAGAAA
>JBBIGA010166609.1:0-10000 GCA_037576975.1 Alestes dentex | reverse complement strand
AGAGTAAGAGAGAGACAGACAGAGGCAGAGAGAGTCAGAGAGAGTCAGAGAGAGACAGTGAGAGACAGACAGAGACAGAGAGAGTCAGAGGGAGTCAGAGAGAGACAGAGAGAGGCAGAGAGAGACAGAGAGAGGCAGTGAGAGGCAGAGAGAGACAGTGAGAGACAGAGGCAGTAAGAGACGGAGAGAGTCAGAGAGAGACAGACAGAGGCAGAGAGAGGCAGAGAGAGACAGAGAGGAGTCCGAGAGAGACAGTGAGAGACAGTGAGAGACAATGATAGACAGAGACAGAGAGAGACAGAGAGAGGCAGCGAGAGGCAGGGAGGATTAGAGAGGGTCAGAGAGAGGCAGTGAGAGTCAGAGAGAGACAGAGTCAGAGAGACAGAGAGAGGCAGTGAGAGACAGTGAGAGGCAGTGAGAGTCAGAGAGAATCAGAGTGAGTCAGTGAGAGGCAGAGAGAGGCAGAGTGAGGCAGTGAGAGGCAGAGAGAGGAAGAGAGAGGCAGAGATAGGCAGTGAGAGGCAGAAAGAGTCAGAGAGAAGCAGTGAGAGGCAGTGAGAGGCAGAGAGAGGCAGTGAGAGTCAGAGAGAGGCAGAGAGAAGCAGTGAGAGACAGAGAGAGGCAGTGAGAGGCAGAGAGGGTCAGAGAGGGTCAGAAAGAGTCAGAGAGGTTCAGAGAGATTCAGAGAGGGGCAGAGAGAGTCCGTGAGAGGCAGAGGGAGGCAGTGAGAGGCAGAGAGAGACAGAGAGAGGCAGTGAGAGGCAGGGAGGATCAAAGAGGGTCAGAGAGTATCAGAGAGAGGCAGTGAGAGGCAGAGAGAGGCAGTGAGAGGCAGTGAGAGTCAGAGAGAGTCAGAGTGAGGCAGTGAGAGGCAGTGTGAGGCAGTGAGAGGCAGAGAGAAGCAGAGAGAGTCAGAGAGGCAGAGATAAACAGAGAGAGGCAGTGAGAGTCAGAGAGAGGTAGTGAGAGGCAGAGAGAGTCAAAGATCGACAGAGAGAGGCAGTGAGAGGCAGAGAGAGGCAAAGAGAGAGGCAGTGAGAGTCAGATAGAAGCAGTGAGAGGTAGAGGCAGCCTGTTGTCCTGTTGTCCAGGGGGGCAGAGAGAGGCAGTGACAGCATGGTGATTCCAGTTTCTGGCCGAACGAGCCGAAGCTCCAGAAACACCTTTGTTCCCTGCGGGTCATAAATGAAAGGCTCCGCCCCCCTGGACAACAGGCTGAAAGCGCATCTGTCAGTAATTAGCATTTAAGTGCAGTCTGATGAGCTTTAGTGTGTTAAAGAGCCTGAAACACTCCTCCCTCACCTTACTACAGTACACACACTTATAAGGCCGCTCGCCCGAGTGCACTCGCATGTGTTTGTTCAGGCTGGATGATTGGGAGAAGCTCTTTCCGCACACCGAACACTGAGGAGCAAAAACAAACAGAACACACCAGAGTAATTATTATTATTATTATTACTGTTCCCACAATGAACCTGATATGCTGAATTGAAGGTGTGAACAGAGTTGGTACCACAACTCACCAAGTCAGAACTGTTCACAGTGGAAATGAATGGAACCAGTCGTCTGCTTCTAAAATCTCCTCACAGAAAGTTATTCTATCAAATGGTTCTGGTTGCGCTGCCTGACGCCTGAGATGTTGTTCTACCAGAGTTTTGAGAAGATTTTGGTCCTAAAACTAAACCCATTCATGGTGGAGGGATACATACAGAGCGTTGTGAGGCAATATAGTCCCCAAAGAAAAGTGATTGAGTTCAGATTCACTGTTTTACCATCATCAAAATCCATATAAACACTCAGAGACACGTGGAGTTTCACTGGGGGGCGATAGAGAATAAAACGGCTGGACTTGTGTTGGAGCCGTCTGGTCCCATTCACCTCCACTGGAAAGAAGTCAAAATTCTTGTTGTTTTTTGTCAGTGGTGTTTCCTGTGGATGTGCATATGTGTCTCTGTGTGAGAATGAGTGTGTGTGTGTGTGTGTGTGTGTATACACCTTGTGTGGTCTGTGTTTCTCGTGGACGTGCAAGATGTGTATGCGGAGTCGGTCTCTCTTCTCGAAGGAGCGGCTGCAGAGGCTGCAGGGGAAGCTGCGGTCGCCGCGGTCGACGCAGCGCGTGAACTTCAGGTGTTTATCTCTGTAGTACCTGTACGCAAACACCTTCCCACAGCGGTCACACCGGAACCCCTCGGCCGAATCTGCACACACACACACCAGCATTCATCAGGGTATCAACACAAGGATTCTAACCATCAGGGTTCTCACAGTTTAACAGTTCTAATCTGCCTCCAGGTTTGAAGAGATTTATTCACTCCTAATCTAACCTAATCCTGTCATATAATTACAAAACCTCATAATTAACATCACTAATCACACATTTACAACCTCACCATTAACATCACTAAGCACACATTAAAAACCTCAGCATTAATCTTACTAATCACACATTTACAACCTCACCATTAACATCACTAATCACACATTTACAACCTCACCATTAACATCACTAATCACACATTTCAAATCTCACCATTAACATCACTAATCACACATTAAAAACCTCATCATTAATCTTACTAATCACACATTTACAACCTCATCATTAACATCACTAATCACACATTAAAAACCTCATCATTGGCATCACCAAATCAAATCAAATTTTCTTTTATTTATAGAGCACATTTAAAACAACAGCGCTGACCAAAGTGCTTTACATTACAATTTAGTAAAAATTGTAAGACAACAGAAATGGTAAAAGAGAAAAATAGATCAAAAGAAATGTGTGTATACATATACATACACACATACACGTGTATATACATATAGATATACACATATATAAATAATAATACTAATAATACAATACAATAGATTTAACCCACACTAATTTTCTCATCTTTAAACTGTTGAGTTAAGTTTTAGACCAGGGAGTTTAGTTCTAGATCTGTGAGTTTAGTTCTAGAATGGCAAGTTCAGTTCCAAACTGGTCAATTTATCTTTAGACTAGTGAATTCAATTCTAGACTGGTGAGTTCAGTTCGGTTCAAGTGAGTTTAGTTCTAGACTGGTGAGTTTAGTTCAAGACTGGTGAGTTTATCTTTTAACCGGTCACTTTATATTTAATCTGGTGAGTTTAGTTCTAGACTAGTGAGTTTAGTGCTAGAATGGTGAGTATAGTTCTAGAGTGGTGAGTTTATCTTTAAACTGGTGAGTTCAATTCTAGACTGGTGAGTTTAATTCTAGACAGGCGAGTTCAGTTCTAGATTGGTGAGTTTAGTGTTGGTGTTTCAGGTTTTGGTTCTGTTGTAGAAACTCTGTTCGAGTTCTTCCTGACCTTCTGTGTGCGGGTTCTCCTCGCTGTCCTCCCCGAACTCTTTGAGTGTGAGTGGAATCCCGAGGAACTGGACGTAGGCGTCTCCGTACCAGACCAGCAGCTCCTGCCCGGCAAGGATCTCCCTGCAGGCCTCGTAATAAATTTGACCTTTGACCTGCAGGGCCACCAGGTTCTGCTCCTCGGGGAACCGGGCGCACTGGACCAGTCGCATCCAGTGACCCCGCGACCCACGACCATCCACAAAGTGACTGAGACGCCCGTGTTCAAAGATCTACACACACACACACACACACACACACACACACACACACACACAGGTCAGATAATCTTATAATATTCTAGTAATCTTCCTCATGCGAAATATCAATGTGAAATAGAGGTGGTGTGTAAAGTCTTCACCTCCCACATGAGTGTGTTGTCGTCGTGTGTTTTGATCTCACTGGTGTTCACCAGTTTCCCTCTGAAGGGTCCGAACCGAGCGCCTTTCGGAACCGAGCGCTTCTCCACAAACACACCCAACCGACACACACTCCCACAGCAGGACCGCTGAACCAGCAAACCTATTATACATACACACATTATACACACACGCACAAACATACACACACATACATATACGGATATACACACACACGGCTATTACACAGAGCTGAAATAAGTTCTACTGAAATTATTTGTATTATTTTTTTTATTATTATTACTTTAGTCAAAAAACACAAACCTTCAGGAAGCTCCAGACCTTCAGCATCAACATCAGAAACATCACAAACTGGAACAAAGCAAATAAAGATGATGTTTAAATAAACAAAAAAACACCACTATAATTCTGGTTCCGACAGTGATCAGGCGTGCGGGTCCTGGGCAGAGAAACGGGCTGAAGGTTCTGGTTTACCTGATTCAGGGTGAGTTTGGGTTCGGGAGTATCCGTACAGGACGGAGAACAGGTCCTCCTGTGTGAAGCTGAAGGTGTGGCTGAAGTCTGGAGATTGTTTATCAGGAGAGGAGGAGGAGGAGAAGGAGGTCTTCTCCGCAGATGGACTTCTGAAAGGCCAGGTCGGGTCCGGCACACTCTGCAGAGCCTCATCCGGTTCTGTCTGGACCGGTGGTCTGAAGAACAGGAGGCCAGACTGACCCAGGACCTGCTGCTGGATGGAGCGTGGGCCAGGCCGGGGGGGTAGGGGCGTCCCACTGAAGGGGAAGGGCAGCATTGCCGGACCGTCTGGAACCAGGCGGCCCAGGTGTGGCAAAGGGGCGGGCAGGTGGGCAGCCAGGTGGGCAGGCAGGTTGGGGGCTGTGCCCTTCAGGAGACCTGCGAGGTCTGGACCGGGCAGTGGGCAGAAAGAGGATAGTCCAGTTTTAAACACACCACCCTCCATCTGCACAGAGTCAGAACTGCACAGAGACAGAAGCATCCCAGCAGACATCTAAAGGAACCCAGGAGGAGCCGCGGAGGAACCAGGGAGAACCTCAGCACAAAACAGGCTCAGTTCTGGAGAAACAAACACATCAGTCAGTATTTTAGAACATCTCCACACTTTCAGAAGGTGCTTAAAAATGTTATCTGCTGTGGAACATGGGAAGAACTATTTTTGGTTCCCTAAAAAAACAATCGTTGGGTGGTTCTTTAGATTAAACTTCTGATAACTATACTAGGAGATGGAGGTGAAGGAGGCAAAGGAAGTGAGGGAGGTGAAGGTGAATGAGGTGAAGGAGATGGAGGTGAAGCAGATATGCAGCTGAAATATTCATGTTTGTTTGTTTTAAGCAGTGATTCCAGCAGGCTGGGGTGTCAGACTGAGGGTCACTCTAAAGGTCAACATTAATGAAGCGGCACACACTCCATAAAGAACACACACACACACACACACGCACACACACACCATGAAACACACACGCACGCTAACATCTCACGCACACACGCACCATGAAACACACACATTAACATCACACATACCGTCTTTACTTAACACCACACTGCATAAAACACACACGCGCACAGACGCGCGCACACACACACTCATGTACACACACTTTACTGACCGCCACACTTCACAAAACACACACGCGCACAGACGCGCGCGCGCACACACACACACACACACTTACACTTTACAGACCGCCACACTCCAAAAACACACACGTGTACAGACGCGCGCACTCAGTGACACACACTCACACTTTACTGACCGCCACATTCCAAAAACACACCACGCACACACTCACACACACACACACACACACACACACCGCTGAAGAGTGTAAAATTAAAAGCTGTTGATTTGTAGTGTTTTTGAATTCAGATTTTTATTTCAGTTTAATTTAGTTTTTTGTTTATTTGTACTGCTTTTGTTCTCGTGTTGATATTTTTTAAAGCGCTGTAATAGACCATGGTATTATTATTATTGTTATTATTATTGTTATTATTATTATTATTATTATTATTATTATTATTATTATATGTGTAAGTTAAAGACGATCAGTGTTTTACAGTTTGTAAATTTAATAAATATTGAAAAGAAGAAGCCCGTTGATTTTCCGTAAGTTATCAAATCATGTGAAAGTGAATAACAATAATAATAATATTAATAATTTATATTAAATCATTTTACACCGATCACACACCGATCTCGCGCACACTGAAACCACCTCCAAATAGTAATACACCGATCACACACCGATCTCGCGCACACTGAAACCACCTCCAAATATTAACACACATCTTATCACATTCTTCTTCTTCTTCTTCTTCTTCTTCTTCTTCTTCTTCTTCTTCTTCTTCTTCTTCATCATCATCATCTTCTTCTTGTTATTATTATTACTTTGAAGTTAAATGACTGAAGGTTAAATAAACACTTTTACTGAATGAAAAGATGAAAGAAACGCTGCGGCGCTTTCATGTGTAACTATAGAAACAACAGGGGAACACCGTTTAAGCTATATAAAATAACCATTTACACACTTAACACTAACATCTAAAATAAACACCAGACAACATTAGTCAATAATGATAAAGAACAACAATCAGCAGAGCTTCACGAGTGTAAATAATAAGAGGAATGATAAACAACAGTGTGTAAAATAAACAATAATAAATTGCAGTGTGTAAAATAAATAAACCAACTTAAGTGTATTAATGACAAATAGGGTAACGTGTGTCAGGAGTGTACAGAATAAACAATACTAAACACAATAAAGAATGTTCATTATTTGGTGTTTACGTGTGTAAATAATAGTGATAAACAGATTGTGTAAATAATAAACAGTAAAAGTAAAGAATTAAAAAACTATTATTACGGTGTTTGGAGTAAATAACAAACAGGGTAACGGTGAGTAGGTAAATAATTACAGTAAATAATGATGAAACGGATGTGTAAATAATAAATGGTGTGTAAGTAGTGTACATAATAATGGTAAACAACAATAAACAGGATGTGTAAATAATATACAGGGTGTAAGGAGTGTAAATAATAATAGCAAATAATATTAAACAGGATGTGTAAATAAAAAAACGGTGTGCAAGGAGTGTAAATAAAAATAGTAAATAATTATAAACAGGATGTGTAAATAATAAACGGTTTGTAAGGAGTGTAAATAATAAGAGTAAACAATAAACAGGATGTGTAAATAAACGATGTTTAAGGAGTGTAAATAATAATAAACAATAATAAACAGGATATGTAAATAACAAACAGGACGTAAGGAGTATAAATAATAATAGTAAACAATAATAAACGGGATGTATAAATAATAAACAGGGTAACAGTGTGTAAGGAGAGTAAATTATGGTAGAGGAAAGTGTAATTAATAAACAACAAACTGCAGTGTATGTGAGGAGAGTAAATAAAATTAGTAAACAATAATAAAGAGTGTAAATAACAAACTGTTAATTTTTGGGGAGTAAGAAGGGTAAATAAAAACAGCAAACAATAACAGTTTTAGTTTTAACGGGGTGATAAACAGTGGAAATATTCATTATAGTGTTTATAATTGAGGCGCGAATTGTGTGAACTCACCGCAGCAGATCTTCAGCTCCTCGCGCGCACCCACAGAGAGAGCGTGTGTGAGTGTGTAAGTGAGAGTGTGTGTGTGAGGGCGTGTGCTGGACGGTAAGGGGCGGGGCTATCCCAACCTGAGCTGCTATTGGCTCATCAGCACGTGCTCTTTCTCTTCATCAACAAATAGAACGACTTATGCACACACGCGGACATACACAGACACACACACACACACACACACACACACACATACATACAGACACACACACACACACACACACAAATATTTTTTATTCAGGATTCTCTCTCTCACCCACACACAATATCCATCCATCCATCCATCCATCCACCCATCCATCCATCCATTTTCTACCCCTTTATCCCGCACTCGGCGGGGGGGGGGGTGGCTGGAGCCTAACAACAACAACAACAACAATAATAATAATAAAAATAATAATAATAATAATAATAATAATAATAATTTATTAGCTAGTTGTCTGGGTGAGAAGCATTAAAACATTGTTTCATTAAAGACCGCGTTTGATTTTATTCAGATTAATGTGAGAAATATTTTTTATTCCGGATTCTCTCTATCACACACACACACACAATATCCATCCATCCATCCATCCATTTTCTACCCCTTTATCCCGCACTCGGTGTCGGGGGGGAGCCTGACAACAACAACAACAACAATAATAATAATAATAATAATAATAATAATAATAATAAATTATTGTTTTATTAACGTATTAATTTCGTCTCGAAACGAAATAAATAATAAACCTAAAAAAACACGCGTGCGCTGTTTTTACAGGTTAGAATTTAAAAAGCTGAAAGCATATGTGTGTGTGTGTGTGTGTGTGTGTGTGTGTGTGTGTGTGAGTGTTTGTTTCTGATTCGGTGTATCTGCATTTACACACTGAAACAGAAATAACACACACCTTTACATCGTAAATCTTTATCACATTAAAGCAAAAAACCCCGAAAAGTAACAACCAGACCACTTCTCTTAATAATCAAACCCGTTCTATTAATGATCAGATCAATTACATGAATAATTTTATCAGTTGCATTAATAATCAGACCAGTTCTGTTAATTATCAGATCAGTTATAT
The DNA here is from genome assembly GCA_037576975.1 of Alestes dentex. Classification (NCBI taxonomy): domain Eukaryota; kingdom Metazoa; phylum Chordata; class Actinopteri; order Characiformes; family Alestidae; genus Alestes; species Alestes dentex. The sequence goes on along the minus strand of JBBIGA010166609.1, from coordinate 1,551 downwards.
TAATAATTTTATCATTTGCATTAATAATCAGACCACTTTTATTAATAATCAGATCGGTTACATTAATAATCAGACCACTTCTATTAATAATCAGATCGGTTACATTAATAATCAGACCACTTCTATCAAAAACCAGACCAGCTACATTACTAATCAGAACAGTTCTATTAATAATCAAATTAGTAATATTAATATCAGATCAGTTCTAATAATTTCAGATCAGTTCTATTAATAACCAGATCAGTTATTTTAATATCAGACCGGTTATATTAATATCAGATCAATTATGTTAATAATCAGACCTGTTACATTAATAATTAGTTCGATTACATTAAAAACCAGATCAGTTCTTTTATAATCAGATCAGTTACAATTAGGTGACCTATATTAACAACCACAGCACTTATATTAATAAGATGTTACATAAAACAGTTATATTAATAATTATATCAATTTTATTATTAGACGAGTTACATTAATATCAGATTTATTAGATTTAGTTTTATTACTACTCATATTGATTATATAACTAGATAAGTTACATTAATGTCAGATAGGTTATATTAATAATCAGAAGTTCCATTGATAACTATACTAATAATTCATGATTCAGTGTTTTTTTTTAAAGAGCAGCGAAACAAAAACTTCCATCAATAATAAAACTGACCACCCACCATACTGAAGCCCCCATCACACCTATCAACCCCATTAAACCCTCCAACACCCCCACCATACTGACCCCTCACCACACTTAACTCCTCCACCATACTGACTCCCCACACCCTCACCGCACTGAAACCCCCAGCATACTGACCCCCTACCCACTGACCTTAACCATCTAACCCCAACACCTCCACTACACTGACCCCCCCACCTCACCGAACCCCTCCACCATACTAACGCCCCCACCCTGACTGAACCCCTCCACCATACTGACGCCCCCACCCCACCGAACTCTCCACCATACTGACCCCCAAACCCACTGACCTCCCCCATCTGAACCCCCACCCCAGTGAACTCCCCACCATACTGATGCCCCTACCACACTAAATCCCCCACCCCACTGAACCCCTCCACCATACTGTATGTTTGTGCATGCACGTGTATGTTTGTAGATGTGCTTGTGTGTGTGTATGTGCATCCTCTCATGCTGCAGAGAGATGTAGCAGCAGTAAGTCATTTATTTTACCATCCCAACAACAACTCACACAGACAGACACACACCTGCAGGTGAACAGATGGTATTTAATGTGAACAACACAACTGTAATAATAATAATAATAATAATAATAATAATAATAATACATCTCAGCGCGCAACACTGTAAGCTTCCTCCAGAAAATTCAGATAAATTACAATATTGCTTCAGTTTCATCTTCAGTTTTCATTTAATACAATACACACCTGTACAGAGAGAGAGCGAGCGAGAGAGAGACAGAATGAGAAGTGAGAAAGTGAAAAAGAAAGAGGGAGGAAGAGACTGAGAGAGAGAGAGAGAGAGAGAGAGAGAGAGAGAGAGAGAGAGAGAGAGAGAGAGAGAGAGAGAGAGAG
>JBBIGA010166600.1:0-13225 GCA_037576975.1 Alestes dentex | reverse complement strand
ATGCAGAACCGAGCCGTACACCATTTAGCAGTGTGTATAGCCAAAACACCTGAACTCAATCATTAGAAGTGTCCACATACTTTTGGCCTTATAACGTAACCTCTGACTTTTTTCTTTTGACAGGGTTTGTTAAGGTAACTTAGCTGGCAGTAACTTGGTGAAAAGCAGGTGTTGATTTTAGTGTAGCTTTACAGGAATAAAGAACAGACGTAGACGACTTAAGCACTGTTGTACGTCGCCCTGTATTCAAGAACATTCAAATACGTGCAGTGCCTTTAGCTTAATGCTAGAATACTTTTATAATTCATAAAGTAGCATTACAGTAGAGGTGCATTTTTTTCCCCTTGTTCTTTGAAAACGTGTTTCGACCTTCATGGCCTGAACTGAAGGCCTAGCACTGCTACAACTTTTGCGTGGGTCCCATATTAGGTTTTATTTCATGTTAAATTCGTTAAAATGTGTTCTCTGTGATGCTTTAGCCTTACAGCACCATGTGTGTACCTCTCTGAAGTGAGGATTAGCAATTTTGGAAGCACTTTGTGGAATAACTCAACTTCCATTTACCACTACTGTGAACACATTCTTTGATAGAATATTAAAGAGCAAAGACAAAATGTTAAAGTTTTCCCCTCATTTTAATTTTGTTTTATACATGAACAAAACTGCAGACTAACCATAGCTTCTTGTGTAACCTAACAGGAAGCAGTGATCTCAAAAGACTTTCTCAAACTGTGAAACGAGCAGTATTAATTTCCTCTTCCTTTAATGCAGTGCTGCATTTCCCCTCAGCAACAAGGCAGGGACTGAGAGCTTTGAACTATCACATATTAATTCTCCAGACGTAGATACCCTCTTATTCGATTATTTTCCTAAAAGAACTGTCCTTTTCCAAGGTAAGCAGTTTTAAACTCTTTGCTTTCTGTCAGTCCAGCTTGTGTGGAGTTGATGTTTATGCAAAGTTTGACTCCAAAGTGCTAATTCATTTGCAGGGATTTTATTCTATCTATGTTGAATGCCAAAATCGAGATTTAAGAAATGGGGAAACATTTTCAGCTTCTTGTGCCACTTTGATGTCAATGTGGAACTTACGTTCTCGAAGGAGGACAGATTCTGCTTCTTTCTGGGGGTATCAGTGCTACAACACTGGCTATGGTTTTATAGCACCCATCTCGATCTGGATGATCTTTTACAAGAAGAGCAAACAAATGACAAACAAGCAAAACGTCATGTTCTGAGGTTGAAACTTAGTTTGGTCTGATGTACTAATTTGACACTTTTAGGTGGGATTTAAAACTGACAGGGCTTTTCTGCAGGCCTCCAGGTTGCTGGTGGAATGGAAATTAGACTTGTTGGATTTGTGGGAGTGTGTCTGTAAAATGTGCATGTCACCATTGTTTTACACACCATTGACCACACCTTTCAAAATCCCAAATAAAAAAATGTTTATACATATAATTTATTATACCTTGGGAATGTTAAACTACACAACACTCACTTTATTTTACAACTGCAACAATTAAAATAGTGAAGTTAAGAGCAGTGTGTGCGCGCAGGTGCAACTCTTTCCCCACAACATGTGTGGAGGCATTTCTTATTTTTTACACAGCTCACGCTGCAATAGTTCAGAAAAGAGTAGCAACCTGTGCATTTTACACACAAACGCTGCAGCAAACTGTACCAACAGTTAACAGGAAAAAAGGAAAAGTGGTGTCTTACTTTTTTTTTTTCTTATGTTTTATTGTATTAGTACAAATATATTCATATAATGTCAAAAACTGGCTGAAATTTGATGGTCACTATGAAAACTAACAAGAAATACTCATTAGAGGACAGAGAGCCAAGAAAAACACCATCTGAATCCCAAGACTCCGTCACTATTCGGTCGTGCATTTTAGTTTCACAGAGTGTCTACGCTGTACACTATACACATATCGCTGAGTTTGCAAAGTGAAGACATTTCACACTAAAGAAAAGCAGATTCTTCTAGACCAACTGAGGAACTGTAGAATCTGTAATAGCTGTTTATGCAATTTTACCTCTCGGCTGCTACTCTTACAATTTACAATTTAGCACATAAACTCACGTTTAGAAATCATGAACTTCTAAGCGTGTGAGGAAAAAGTCACAAAGGGGGCCACTGCCGAAAACCACTCAATGTTTAATGAAAAAACAGGATAAACACAGCAAATGATACATTTGTTCCACTTCAGTCAGTTTTGTAACAATGTATGGTTCTCAAAGGGTTAAGGAACCCATGAGTTTATTTCTCAAACCGCAGAGTAACAAGACAACACACAACAAACATGGACATGTGAGGAATTTGGGAGCAATTCCTGGTATCCACAGCATTTTTAAACTGTGGGATGTTAGAATGCCACCATCAACAGACCGTGGAAAACGAGCTGCGACACGAGGGCAAAGTGTTTCTTTATGGCAAAGAGGGCGGGACTGTGATGCACTCTGTAAGTAGTAGCCATAGTCGTCTCTGGATGCAAAAAAAAAAAAAAAACATTATATGGAACCTACATATGTATGTCATTAAAATAACTACATATGTATGTAATTAAAAGTAGTAGATTCCCACTTATGTACTTAATTATGCAATTACATAAATACATTTAAAAAAATACAGCATAACTGAAAGAGGTATTTCTGGACTTCTAAGGGAATTTGAAGTATTAACAATTAAAGTCCTACATGCAGTAATTCAGCCTTTCAGAAGACCTCCAGCGTGTTGGTGGGAGGAACAGCAAGAAGAACACGGACTTGGTAAACTGAGGTCATGAAGTTCTGCTAAACAGCCCAGACTCACACGTGACCGAGATACAAGATAAACAGACGCATACAATCCTGTATAACTTTATGTGACTCTCCTCATAAAGACCTGAGCGCCGGAGTGGGACATTTAGAACTTAATTTGGAAACTGATATGACTCTAAACACATAGTTGTACAAGATGGAGAATAAATACTGCACAAAATACAAAATGGTTAAACTTCGAAAATAGAACAGGGATGGGCAGCATTTATGACTGTTACTGATGTTCGGGATTAAATCTGAATTCCGTTTTAGAAAAATATATTTTTAGTTTGTATGCAAAACACATTATTTTTGCCCATCAGTATATATTAAGTGCAACTATCCTTCTGGTCACGCAAAAAAAACAAAAAAAAAACAAAAAAAACCCTATCCATTTCACGAAAGCTTCCGGTGGGGGCTGGATAGTGTAGTGGATTGCATTTCTGCCTTCCAAGCAGGATTGTGGCCTTCAGGTCCTAACCTGGGCGACACATAACCCTACCAAGGACTTACTGCCCTTAAACTACATTCGCCAACAACTTGTGATACACAAAGGTTGCAAGTCGCTTTGGATAAAAGCGACTCTCCAAAAGTGTTTCGTCTACTGCAGTAGTGTGGTTCCAAAAAGGAGGTTAGAAGGCAGTGTAACAATATTTTAGAACTTCTGAGATAATTAAATACAAATAAGATAAATTATGTTGTAACAGAGTTCTGATGTTAAAACATACTGAAACCTATATTCAATACATAAATAAAATTCAATATATAAATCAATAAATAAATAGATTTTTTTTTGACAACTGACAGGATGCCGCTCCTGTATCTGATTTATGTGGCCAGCTTGATCTCAAAACATGTTAAATATTTTGTGATTGAAGTGAGTGACTGAAAGGTCTCAGTTAGGGGCTTCAGAAGTGAATGGCAAATAAATGTTAGGCTTGATGTTTCAGATGTTAAACTGAGTAAATCCAGATGTGTGGTAAAGCTCTCTGCAGTCAGTAGTTGGAGTTATTAGTTAGTTATTAGTTAGTTAGGCCGCTGCTAAAGCAAAGTCACGTAAATCTCCCCCTGGAGCAGTTCTGCAGCTTTTAAAGACTCCAAAGACTGAAATTCTCAATCGATTCAGTCATTTCGATGGAGTTAAACATACAGAAACTGATTTTTTAGGCATATATGTAGTTTAAATAATGTGATTAGTATTGATTATTATGTGATGATAAAGATGTAATGTAAATTGTCATGTAAATAGAGGAAGAGGGGGCCTAAACAATCCTTCCAATCCTGTCAGAGCACCAGTGATGCTTTTCAAAGAAGAGTTTTTGATAGCAGGTCAGACTTTTCTGTTCCTCTTTCAGCAGATATGTAAAACAACAAAGAGATTAGAATTCCAGTCTTTCCTAAGAAGCTGCAGAACACTGCTGGAGGTTTTACTCACTGCCTCTGTTTACAACAGGGCTGCAGCAAAGCACTGTGCATTACAGGCAGCAAAGCAGAACTCAGACGAACAGCAGAGTTCAGAAGAACAGCAGAGTGCATCCCAGCAGAAATGTAAAGAAAAGCTGAATATTTTCTGGACTTCTTTTGACGTTGCCGTTTCTCGGTGCTGGTGTGGCGGGTGGACGATCTGTTGAACACACAAAACATTCCATCAAGATTTTAAAACAGATTCCCAGTTTTTCCTTGAAAAACATACAAGAAAGCAGGGTTGGAGAAAGACAATTTGTCTCAAAGTCTTCATTTCTCAGTACAAAGTGGAATGGGTACACACACACATGGCGAGATGGATACATACATGTGATACTGTGTGTGTAAAAATGTTTTACTCCATAAAAATTCTATAAAAGCACATGAACTCAGTTCGATAATACTTAGAGTAAAATATATTACATGCGTATGGGAGCAAAAAAACGTGTTCAATTCCATTAAATTCCATTTTATGTATTTAAGCAGTTAGTGGTTAGAAGATCTGAAACCAGACATGGTGAAATGGCATTTAGTCATTATGCAGCTCGCTGCTGGAACAAGCTGCCCATTACTATCAGATCTGCACCGACTGTAGCCAGCTTTAAAAAGCTGCTAAAAACAGCACTATTCTGTTCTGCCTTCCTTTAAGTACTTAAGTACAGTAATGGAACAATATTTTGTTATTTGTATACTTTTGACACAGCATGACACCACTGGTATCGACAAAGTGTTTAAAGATGACAACCTTATTGCTGACTTTGGGCACAGCCGCATGTTCATGCATCACTGCACTCTGGATAGTGTCTAAGATCATACGTAGATTGTGTGGCGAGATTAATTTATCTGACGCACTCATGGGCTACTGAGGGAAGTGCACATGTAATATGAGTAAATCTGAGAGTTTCACACCCCGTTTTCAGTCTGGTTAGGAAATGAGCAAACATTCATAGCAGTGCACATATCTGATAACATTCACTCATCCAACTTCCTTATTTGAAAGAGTTCATTCGTTTGTTTTTGTGTACTTCTGCATATAGCTGGTTACTTTACACCACGACTGCTGAACTGGAGTTACATTAGACCAGTGTTTCTCAGCCATTGTCCTGAAGCCCTTGCTCCCAATAAACCTGATATAAATAATCAGCTAATTAATAAGACTTTTGTGGACTGAAGTGGGTGTATGGGAGCAAAAGAAAACTTGTTCAATTCAATTAAATTCCATTTTATGTATAGAAGCACTTTCTACAACCAGTACTGTCACAAAGCTGCTTCACAGAATCCTGGTCTGAGCCCCTCTTGAGCAAGTCAAGGGCAACAGAGTTGAGGAAAAACTCCCTAAAGCTGGAGGAAGAAACCTCAGGAGGAACCAAGACTGAAAAGGGGAAGACTTCTTCCTCTGGTTGACCCAGGGAGAGAGAGAGAGGGAGAAAGAGAAAGAGTGTTTCTACTGGTAACCAATAGAAGGCCTTTGTGTATAGCTTAATCACTGCTGGACAGATTGGTCATCTGTGGCTAGAAAAGTTGGTACATTTAAGAGTCAGTTGAGGTGGTTTCTGTTGGAAGAGCAGCTTGAGAGCTTGTGCAGGGAGGAGACTCCAAGTCATGAGTCTTGTTGATGTTCCATATTGACTAGAGAATTGCATTTGTAGACCTTGCTCTGACTGTTAATGTACAATACCTGCATTAAAAAGTGCTGAGTACACGGAGTTGCAAAATGTGCGATCAATAACACTGTTGTTTAGTAATGCAACCATAAACATATACTAACAATATAAACTATGTTTAAACACACGCACCTTTAACAGTCAGCTGTACGTCGCTTTTAGCATTGAGGGCAGGAATGAAGCAGGTGTACGGTCCTTCATCGCTTTTCGTCACTCTTTTGAGTTTGATGGAGAAGTTTCCTTTGCTCCACTGGTCTCGAAAACCCTCAACTCGGTTTCTGAACGCTGTGTCCTGTTCAGCCAGTGATTCTTTACTGTCGATGATGTCGTACACAGTCTTGATGTCCCTGTATCTCCAGAACACAGTGGCTTTGTCTTTCAGTGCCTCATTACTGTTTGAACACGGCAAGATGACGGGTTCTCCTTCAATACCTTGAATCTTCTGTAAGAATACTAACAGACACACCAAAGCACATACATGAAACCAACGGCCTGTCAGTTTGGCTCTTACATTTCCACATATGCCTTTTCATGCTTACTGAAGCCTCCGTGAATGTTTATCTCATAAAGATCTGTTCGTGGGGGGGTGTGACGGGCACTCACCTTCATGTATTAACAGCAGAAGCAAAAATGGAAAGCAGCATCTGAGGAAAAAGTCAGAATAAGAGAAGAAGCCTTGTGCTGAAATGAATTACTGTTGAATGTGAAATCAAACCATCACAAATCAACACCATCAGTCAGAAAGTGCACCGCTGTTCCTGAGAATCGCCAACAGCCTGTACGAACACGTTCTGCGCACACTGATTACAATCATGTTTTGTGTTTATTTGCAGCAAGGATTCTTTAGTGGGGAGTGAGGGCGGTGACAATAAACCTGCTTATTTTTTGAACTTCCCTTTAGTGTGGCTTCACCTAAATATGAGATGATGCAAAACATGCATAACAGATTGGGAGACATTCCTGGTCCATTTGTCACCACTAATGGTTATATTGCCAGTTTCAAAACCACGGTGCCAAAGGTGACCTTCCCTGAAGGACATTCATTCAAATAAGCAGCAGGATGTGGCTTACACTATATGGACAACGGTACTGGGACATACCTGTCTCAGGGTTTGGGTTAGGGTTAGGCCCAGGGTTAGGCCCCTTACTTCCAGTGAAGGACAATCTTAGTGTTTCAGTAGACCAAGACATTTTGGACAACACAATGTTTCCAACCTGCGAGCCAGGCCTTCTTGTCCAACATGCCTGACCTCATGAATGCTCTACAGAATAAATGGGAAAAATTCACCACAGAAAAATGGGAGCACAAAATCTAATGGAAAGCCTTCCAAGACGAGTGGAAGCAAAGGGCAAAGGGGACCAACTCCATATTAAAATCTATGGATTTGAATACACTGTCATTAAAGTCCCTGTTGGTGTAAGCGTCAGGCGTCCCAACACTTTTGTCCATACAGTGTATGTTTGAGATAATGTGCTGCCATACAGAACAGTTTGGGCAACCTTCCTGGTCCAAAAACTTGACAGACCATTTACCAGTTCCCAACTACAGTGCCAGAGACGAAAGATTGTCATTCAAATTGGCAGCAGGCTTTGGCCTATCCGGGCGGAAACAGAGGCAAATCATGTGGTTTAATATTTAAACGCTCTAGAGTTACCTGAACCTGACGGGCAGATGTTAGATGATAACAGCTTGGCTGCTGCACCTTAACAGCAATTTTTTGCCAGATTATTTTGTTTAGTTAACTAACCAAAATACTAATAGCTGTTTTTACTAAGTTCCCCAGACTAGCTGACTCAGCTCACAAACTTGTGTGCTGTTTTTTCATGGAAATACGAGCAATAGGTGTCGTGAAGCACGAATGTTGGTTAAGTACGTTTCTTACAGCTAGTTCCACATTTTCCTATCATGTATTTTGTAATGTTTACTAACTAGCCGAATTCTGGTTCGCTTCGTTAGCGTGACTGAGGGGATTTCCAACAAAACCAGGCCCAGCGGCTTTACCACCCAGGAATGACTTAAATGTTTGTTATTTCGGGTTCATATATACTATACATACCCCCAGATGTCCATGATTTGTAAAATAATTGAAACACCGCACAAAATAGAAATAAATAGAAGCTAACTCCTTTTCCGCTACTCAAAACAACAGTCGCAGCGCATGCGCAGTTTCGGCATTTGGGAGGATGGACAGGATGTGGTTGTGTAGATCAATAAGTTTATTGGATTAATTTTATTCATTTTTTATTTCTTCCCCAGAGTTTCTCCGGTCTGGATGTTTTTCGAGGATTGCTGGCAATATGGCAGTATTGCCATTATTATAGCATTATAACATAGCACACATTGGCAAACACACACACACACACACACACACACACAAACAGTGCCAAGGTATAATTAGGGCAAATTATATTAGCTCATCACCAATATCAAGGTAGAAAAAGTGATCAAAGAGACTGTGGTGCGTTATTATACATTTATCCAGAGCACATATTAAGACAGTGGACCTCAGAAAGTGAGTGGACATACAAAATAAAAGTCTTTTGGAATACACTGGAAGGGTCAGTATATGAAGAACATGGAACTGTTCATAAAACTCTGATCTTCTAATGTCTTCTGATGTCCCCAGCAGGGCTGTGGACATGTGACCAAAAGAATGTTGCGTTAGAAACTGAACATCAGCACTTTTGGCCCAAACTAAAGTCACCAAAGTAACTCAAAATTCACAAAAACAACATTCTTCTGTGTGTGATCTGGTGGACCTTGGTGGACTAACTCCACCTCTGTTAGAATCTTGGTCTACTAAGTTTACTGGTGTGAGGGACATGTTTTCTTGTGGACTGCAAAGCACTAGATAAGATAATTCGCCAAATGCTTTAAATGTAAATGTAAATGTTAATGAATTAAAATGTTCATTGCCAGTTCAGCAGTCGGTATGTCTTTAAAATATCTGATATTCTGCAAGTCTTGTGGCCTGAAGAAAAATTAGAATCCACTTCACGTTGCTTTAATTATCTGAAGCTGTTTCTAAAGTTGGAAAAGATTAAATGCTTCCTCAGAGGATCGAAACAACAGTTTTATACAGTTTAGAAGCAGTTTAGAATTGTTATGATTAAACATACTCTTGCATGTTTGTTTTTGTTTTTTCTTTCATTTATTTTGCTGTTGTTTTCTCTCATTTTATAATACATAGGAATGTTGAATGTTCTTCGTATGTATAATCTTGTTCTCCACGATGAATAAATGTTTCAAAAATCAGATTTTTGTCTATTTTGTCACATTAGCCCACAATGATGGGCAACTCTATCTCCTCCTCTTTTCTTCACTCATGTTCCTACTCCCTCCTCCTTTCCTTCTCTTCACCTTTCCTCTTCATTCATCATCCTCCTCACCTCACTCTTCTTACACCTTTCATTTTTTCCTTCCAGCATCTGATCTGATAGTGCACTAATAAATAGTGCACTATCAGATCAGATGCTTCCACTCCCTAAGAAAAGTATATAATTATATTGCAATTGAATGAAACCACAGTTAGTGCAGTAGTACAACAATAAATCAAGAGGGTTAACTGTGGGGGGATAAGGTGATCAGAGTCCTGGTTCAGGGCCCGGATGGCCTGAGGGAAGAAGCTCCTCCTCAGTCTCTCTGTGTAGGCCTTCATTTCAATTGTTACATTTGACTTATTTATACTTAATTTAAATGTCATTTATTTCTACTGTTAAATTTTCTTTTAAATCCTTACAGTTGGGCATTGGACAGCAATGACCATCTCATTGTATGTTGTACTATGTATGATTGTGCATGTGATGTCAGCACTCGATACCTGTTAATCACATGGCACTTTTCCGCCAGCAAAAGGAACCACATCACTAACGAATGTTTTTCCATAATAAATAATGAAACCTGAAACGGAGCTGCACCACAGCAGGGCTAGTGGGCTGCAGCTGAGCTGACTGCATCACTGCTTTCTGATTGGTCAAACAATGTCATCATGACAACACACAACCCCCCCCCCCCCCCCCCCCCCAAATAAAACAGTAGAGATACAAACTAACACTTGGGAAGTCGATGGAGGACAAGCACAACTGTCTGTTTGGGCTAAAGATAAACTTTCAGAGCTGCTTTTGTTATTGTGGTCTTTTATTATTTGTAGTGTTATTTGATTTTTTCATTTTTTCCTCACCATTCTTTGTCTATGCGATGAAAACCGAACGCAGATAACTTGTTCGTGACGGCCTGGTTCACCTTCACGTTTCTCACAGAGTTAAAGATAAATCTGTTAGTGATATAAAACTCCACTGAAATTTATCTTCAGCCAAAACAGACAGCCATGCTCGTACTTCCCATGTGCTAGTTTGTATCTCTATTGTTTTATTTGGGGGGTTTTTTGTGCAGATGTGTAACTTTCGGCCGGTTCGACTCCATGGATAAACCGTGTGGAGAGAATTGAGTCAGAAACTCTGTTACCGGACTGGAATACACTGGAACATCAAAACCTGATACAACTCCAGTACCATCACAGTACAGTTTAGATACAGAACGGCTCCTGAGACCTACAGATCAGCGCCCATCCCATCCCAGTGCTGAAACTCGGGCTTGAGAAGACGCTGGAGGTGATGTAAGTGGTTCTCACAACCCTTGTTGGTCTCTGGTCAAGTTTTATAGTTTTTTATAAAGCTGATGGTCTGCAGTGGATGAAGAGTGATGTGGCCATATCTGGGGAAAGCCCCAGTTAGAGACATTCAGCCCTACGACTTGTGCTTTGACCCTCCACAAACAAACAGAAGAAAGCATTATTACATGGTAGTAGAGTTCCGAGTCCAGCACAGTTTCAATGTCCCAGCACACCGCTGAAGCTGGGTAAATATTTGATGAGTTGTTTGAACAGGAAAATCAGCCGCCTGAGGCTTCACATGGCATAATAACGTCATTTACCACAACCATTTACCAGAAGCATAATATAGAATGCATTTTTAAGGAATAACACTATAAAATATTATTAATTGTAATTATATAGTATCATAATATAATTACATAAATATTAAATCATGATAATAATGGTGTCCTTTTTGTTAGGCAGAAAGGATGTCAGTGTACACGCCTCTCCCACTGAAAACCAGAGCAACAAAACACACAAACACACAGACACACACAGACACACACACACAGACAAACAAACACACACTAAAACAAGTCTAACCTGAATGTTTTCTCCATTAGCTAGAAAGCAACGTAAAGCGGTTTTCCTGCAGTGAGGCTGATCCACGACAAAGCTGCTGTTATCAGACACACAAAAAACATTTACATGAATGGAAAGCTGGGAGGGCATCTGCGGGATATCGTCAGAATATTTGGTTTAGTTAACTAACCGTAATAGCTCACAGAACACCTGGCTCAGCTCATTCACTTATGGACTGTTTTTCGATGGAAATGCGCTTATAACGGAAATGTGATTATATTTGTTTCTCTGTTGGTTCCTGTGTCCGTTCAGTGTCCCGTTTCTCGTTCTTTTGTTAATAAATGCTCTATGCCACCTCGGTTCATTATGTATATCTAATCAGTAATAATAAATATATAGTTTACATTTATCAGACATTTTATCCAAAGCAACTTCCATTCCCTAACTACAGGGGGCAGTGTCCCTGGATCAACTCCCTGAGGTTCTTGCTCAGGAACCCAGTGGTGGTGTGCTGAGGGTGGGATCCGAACCCATGACCTCTTGGTCCAGAGGCAAGTATCCTACCCACTAGGTGACCACCACCGCCATGTTCATTATAACGATTTAATGAATTTGTCTGATTCATGATTTTACTTTGTATCAGTTCCGCTGTGTGTGACAAAGGTGCAGATCAGGCAAATCAGGCCTTCTCAAGGTTGCAGTGCAGAGATTCTCAATTTTAGTCCAGTTTTGGTGTCCAGAGCAGTTTGGTGGTTCCTCACTAAATCTGGTACTGAAAAGGCGAGCTGAACAGGGAAATTACCACACTGTGGATTCCGGGTCCTGGACTTGGGTGCCCTTGTCATTCTGTGGGAGAGGAAGTTTCTGGAGGACTGTTATGGAAGCTTCTTGTTTTGGTGTGTGAAGTTCCCTTTAGCGGGTTCGTACGGTCATGTCTTTGTGGGGATTCTCCACTGCCAGATAAGGTTCTCCTGTTGTGTTGAGTTAGTTCTGTTTTCTGAGTCTTGTCTACGTCTGTTATTGTTTACATCTGCCATGTGTCCCTTGTCCATGTGCTTTTATTGTTGGTTTCACCTGTCATTATCCTGCTAACTTGTCTCCTCCTCTTTCCAGGTGTTTCCACTAGGTCTTCACACAGACCCTTGTCTTTGGATTTATTTCAGTCGGTCCTTTAGGTCGTTTTGCTCTGTATGGATTTCATGGTTATTTTTTAGTGACGAGCCAATGACACTTTGTAGAAAATGGAGGCTTCTTCCCAAACGAGTCTAAGTGAGGGGTCTTTAATAGGATCATTTTATAACTGGGTCAACAGAAGTTCAAATTCAGATGCTGTTTTAACAATGTGCAGCTGTGACAGGAAGTGCCTAAGTGCGAGATAAGAAGTTGTAGGAGCCGAGGAGGCAGCGGAGGGCTGTAAGACTTGTTAAACCACAAAATGTTCCGAACGTCTGGTGTTTTTCCACTCAGAAGCTTTAAAAACGTAAGGTCTGAGGAGTGACCTCAGACTGGCCATGGCTTTACTCTTGCACGAATGCATGGCTGCTCTCCGCTTGCAAGTGTATGGACTAAAGACAGAGGTGTTGACGATGCAAAATCATTCATCACAGACACCATGCACAAACACCTGGAACTACCCAACTCTTCAGTCAGACTCTTATATGCTGACTTCTCTTCTGCTTTCAAGACTCTGCAACCCCATATCCTGGCTACTAAACTTTCCTCCAACTTTCATCTGGACAACCAGCTAATCCTGTGGATATTGGACTTTCTGACCAGCAGATCACAGAGAGTACTGGTTAACAACATTCTCTCTGACCTCCGGTACACCTCGGCTGGGTCTCAAGGCTGTGTGCTGTCTCCTCTACTCTTCATTTTATACACGGATGACTGCAGAGCCACACAACCCAACTGCCATCTGGTGGAGTACGCTGATGACACAGTCCTCCTGTCTCTGCTCTCAGGCCCCTCACACAACCATGTTCAGGTTCTGCAGGAGTTTGTAGACTGGTGTGACACCTCCTGTCTGGAATTGAATGTCAGCAAAACCAAGGAGATGGTGGTGACCTTCACCAACAAGCAGAGGGATCTGGCTGCAGCAGTTACCACCTTCATCCACGGGAA
>JBBIGA010166592.1:0-16906 GCA_037576975.1 Alestes dentex | reverse complement strand
AGAAGAGTGAAAGCAGAGCAGCCTATAAGTGCAGCAGCTTATGGGAACTTCTGCAGCAGAGCTGGGAAGAACTTTCTACAGAATGAACAATGAGACACTGAACCGCTTGAATTTAAAAAAAAACAGAAAATTTGGGGTATTCTAAAACTTTTGTAGTGTATGTAAATAGATAAATTGATAGATATATAATTGTGTGTGTGTGTGTGTGTGTGTGTGTGTGTGTGAGAGAGACTGATCAGTTATTGTTATCCTTATCGGCTACAATAACGTATTCATTATTTTTCACCCCAGCACAAAAAAATCCTGTCTGTGTTTCATTTTAAGACATTTGAAAAGTGCTATAATTTATTTAATGTATTACATTT
Organism: Alestes dentex; assembly: GCA_037576975.1. Classification (NCBI taxonomy): domain Eukaryota; kingdom Metazoa; phylum Chordata; class Actinopteri; order Characiformes; family Alestidae; genus Alestes; species Alestes dentex. Next base: position 16,541 of record JBBIGA010166592.1, on the reverse strand, counting down.
TAAGATCAATATCTTAATAATCAGCTTGCCATTCCCTGCTGTCATAACTACATAACTAACCCACGGGATAGCATCATCGATTAAAGATTAAAGACTGCATAAGAAGCCTAAGCCTCAGGTTGTTAAGTGCTGATAGTGTTTGCACTGCTGTGATGTTTTATAGAAGCGTCTGTCTCAGGACCTTTCCCAGCCCTCGGCTGTGTCTGGCAAGGGAGGCTGCGTACACACCTCTCATTAACTGGAAATACTTTGGCTGGACCACATACAGTTTTTCATTCCCATTGTAAAAGCACATCAGCTCATGCATTGTTTATGTTTTAATCCGACTGACTTTTCTCTGTTACCGTAAGAATCGACAGGCCCGGCCTGCAGGAAGGGCCTTGTTTTCAGGATCGCTCCAGCCTTGCGTATCCGCTTCCTTTGTTTATCCTCTCACCTGCTAGTCATCTCTTGGCAGACGCAACTCTGAACACACACTTGTGGCGAAGGCTGTTTAAGATTCGTCTCTGAATGTGGTTTGAGTGATCCGATCATTACACTCGGCTTTCATGCGGTCCAGAGAAATCCCACTGTGATCCCATCACCTAAAGCTCAGATGTAAACAGCCTCGTGCTCTTTTGATCCACCTCCCTTCATAAAGTCTGTAGACTGATCCCTCATTGTCCACTCACACACATAACTAGATGCATTTCCACGAGAAAATGCGAAGTATGATTGTGTGGTTGCTGTGAAACCATTGTTTGGTGGAAACCCAATTGATTTTATGGGCCAAAAATGTTTGTCTTTAAAAAAAGTGTACTTACACTGTGGATTCAAACCGAGGATCTTCTGATTCGGGGCCCGGCGTCTTGCTGCTGAACCAACAAGGGGATGTTAATTTGCTGCCTCTTACCATGCCATTTATGGGAAAGGATGGCTGAACACATAGTTTCATTCACAGACAGATTATTTTTCATTAGACCACAACAAACTGTGACACACATCTTTCGTTTTTATAACTGACCCGAGCTTTAGTGTCTTGAAGTTGGTTTATGAGTCTGCATTGCGTTTCTCCGCGTTTGTGTTTCTCCATGTTTTGTCCCTGTCCGACCGCCGTAGCCGTGACATCACAGACTCTCCCTCCGACACACAATTTGAAGGTGACTGGACCATCAGATCTCTCTTCCCAAATATTACAGAGGCAACTCGACCACTGAAATCGATTACTTAAATGATCAATACCGATCAACGGATCAATAATCTGAATGCACACGCACTGCACCGGATATTGTCAAAATTCAGTACGGCCTCAGACGAGAAGGGGCGCCAAGAATGGGTGGAATAACAATAATAGTAATAATAAAACTGAAGAACAATAGTGTGATTCCTTTTGCAATCACACTAACTAGGCTATGAACTTTCGCTCTGAGTGCAGTGACGGGCCCTTCGGTCCATTTCTGTTGGATTTATCATGTGTTGTTTCACTCCAGGGGTTGCCATCAAAGTTGTGGTTGTGGTCGAAGCTGCATTCCGGCGGCTCGCCCTGGCAGTCTGGCTGTCTGCTGCTCTGCTAGAAAGGGGTTATTCCAAAATTCTGAGGTGCAGCGGCTTCCAAAGCTGAAACTGGCCACAGCCCAAGCTCAGCACAGCCATTTCACTGCCTGAATCCATCTCTCAGTCGCGTGACCTCCGTGTGCACGCAGAAATAGAGGGCACACTGTTTTCTTCCCCCCTGGTTATAATTATGGACTATAGTGTAGCAATTATTGGTTACTACAGATGAATTGAAGTGCAATTGTGTGTCAGGCATACTTTGAAGCCGACTTGAAAGTATTACATGGTCATTTGACCCTCATCTAACTACTGCTCCTTTTTCTCGGTCTCATTGTTCGTACAGAGAGGATTCTGTTTATAGTCTGTTAGACTGCCAGTTATTTTCCTGTTTTCCAACGTTGGCTGTGACCTCACAAGTTACGCTCATTTTAATACAATGAATGAGACTGAGGCATCTAAACAAGCCTTCCCAAAATGTGTGAAAGAGCAGAGGTGATGAGAATCGGTATTAAAGGGCCCATAACCTACATTTCCCTGGTGTATTTACCCCCTGAGATCCACCTATAACATTTGGGTGATTTTAATGTGCCAGGAATAATTCATAATTAAATAATTCATTTTTACATGATCATTTTCCAACCACTCTTTATCTTTTAGAAGGAAACAGGATGCCTTTAAGACTGAAAACAGACTGTTTTTCTTACTATGTATATGCAAATGACCTCTGTTCTGATTGGCTGTACTGTGTTTAGTTTCATTCAGAAAGCCGTCCAGGCTGAAAGGTGGGGTTAAACGAGGATGTACTGTATGTAAATGCGTTAGTTTTTGTGACATCACAAAACTGTCGGTACAAAAATGTTTGTTTTGCGGCTTGATTTAGGGGAAAAAAAGTATAATACAGTGATTGCGACATTTGAAAACAATGAATGAGACTGCGGCATCTAAACAAGCCGTTTCCAAATGTGTGAAAGAGCAGAGGTGAAGAGTATAAAAGTTTTCTGATTCTGATTCTGAGTGTTAGTATTAAAGGGCCCATAACCTACATTTCCCTGGGATTTGGATGGGTTTAATGTACCAGTAGTGGTCATAATTCATTTGTCCGTGACTATTTTCCTACACCTCTTTATCTTTTAGAAATAAACAAGATGCCTTTACTGAAAACAAACTGTTTTAGGTAATATGCATATGTAAATTACCTCTGTTCTGATTGGCTGCCATGTGTTGTGTTTCAATTCAATCAGCAGTCCAGGCTGAAACATTCCTTCTGTTTATGTAAATGTGCTGCTTTATTTCTCTGGTCATAGTAGAGTGGTGTTTGATGTAAACACCACTTTTCTATGCAGTCAGTTTAGAAAAGTGCAAGTTCTTAGTAAAAGAAAGAAACGTTACACTTTCTAGCCGCTGGTGATGATGTCGGACCACAGCAATGCCGACTTTACTGTTTGTGCAGCTGGTCAGAGGCTTTTGTTTTTCCTTTTGTTTCACAAGAGGAAATAACCAAAGACACTAGTCAGGGTTGAGTAAGCTGAGAGGAAAGAGACGCCGTCTGTTTTTCGTCCATTGAGGAATTTGAGTTTGGACTTTCTCATAAACTGCTGGATGTTTAGACCCTTCAGATGAGGAGAACACCACTCTAAAGGGCTATTCTTAGCCAAACCTGACCTTAAAGCAAAAACATGTTACTGTGTTTCTCGGGTGGTTCACTTCGGGAAGGAAAAGAATGAACACATCCACCTATTGCTCAAAGCAAGGCCACTGCTGAAGGGTTTGCCCTGTCCAGAAATTAATATAGTCCATAAGAATCCTGCCTGAAATGCAGCCAGTCTTTGGAAGGTCTAACTGCCCTTCGTTACAAATTTTTTCTCTAATCAATCACTCATTAATAAATGTTTGTATTTGTAGAATTTGAAAATACCACCAAAAAACTGGACACACATAACTGAACATATGTTCATAATCATAAAGACATTTTGATCTAAGAGCGCCAGATTACATGCCTCAGATTTATTCTTGTATATGATTTTATTTCCAAAATGTCAAAAATTCTGACGTTCCCCCAGCAAGTAGTTTCCGACTGGGCTTCAACACGATGTGTTTTTTTTTGAGCAAAAAAACAGAGAACAGGAATGGGGGAAAACTCCCCAAGCTTCTTAACTTTATTTACGCGACAAAGATTTACTTATTATGGACGATTTCCATGGGTCCATTCATCATGAAATATCTTTTTAATGTAAACAGCAGCTGGGGTTTTTCTGATTATGACTAAAAAATAAAAAATGACAGAAATAGGTAAGCAAGATTTTGTCTTTTGGAGAAGCATCCTAAGTGGCTTGAGAGAATGCCAAGAAAGGGAGTGTGCCTTAAGGCAAAGGGGGGTATGTTTTGCTGAATCAAAAATAAATGGATTAAACGCTTTTGATTGGTTAAACACATTTTTAGTCGGTGGACGCTTCATTGTTTTTACCACAGTTATGCCACACATATGCGAAGTAGTAAAAATGAAGATGAAAGCCTATTGACGAAAAATCTCACACAAGTACACGTACCTGACAGGTACAGTACATACTTTATCAAAGGGACTTAAGAAAGCATTTTATCAAAACCTCATGTTATGGGCTGGATCTGGTTATGCAAATTGATGCACAGGGCTGTGGAGTGTAACTGTGTGTGGTTCTCTGTTCCTTCTTCTGTCTCTCTGTATGTAGCTGTCTTACGGAGCCTCGTCTAGGCCGGGAACCCCTCAGGCGTCCATCCCTGTGGATTTCAGCCAGCCGGCCAGTTCGCTTTCCTGCCTGGATAGCTCTGCTGCCCACCATCGCATCGCTGTCAAAGCCAAGGCCTGTGCGAAGAGGAAGCCTGCCAGCGTGAGAAATCCCCTCCATTCCCCCAATTCACTCACTTCACTGGGAGCTAAGCTTAAATGTTTTTCAGTTGAAAGTCCGAGTGTGTTGAATTTAGCTGAAGGGATTCTTTTGATAATGGCTACACTTACTATACATATTGTATAGATCATTTAAAAACAGCCTAGTAGTTTGTATACGGTCTTCTTCTTCTTCTTCTTCTTCTTTGTATACGGTACTGTGCAAAAGTCTTAGTCACCTGATGAAAATGGTATTTAAAACCTGTTTAGCTGAGCAGTGTGTGCTTAAAGGCTAATATTCAGATATATACAACTAATAGTAATACAGTAAACAGTGATTTTTTTTATATGCCTGTGTGTTTGCCTAATCATCCCCAGACCTCTCCTCATAAAAGCCCAGTATTACATTGTAGTTCTCTTCAAATACCTCAGATACCTGGTTCAGCTCAATCAGTACTTCATTAGATCAAATCAGGAGCTGCTAATGGAGTTTTGCTAATCCATGCAAAGACTGGAAGCATGGAGGTGAAATCTGGAACCGAACCTGTGTTGTTCTAACCAGCTCACAAACCTTCAAGTATTTTTACGTAAAAAAACGATTACCGATATTATTTAATGCTTTCTTGTTTGTTCGCATTTATTGTAATGTTAACTGTGTATTTGCCGGTAGAATGTCCCTTACTGCTCAGATAAATGGCTTTAAACAGTTTGGACAAGACTTTTGCACAGTACTGTACTTTACTTTACTGTAGTTTACAGAAGTAAACACACACTGCCCGTCGAACATTTGGAAAGGTTAACACTCATGAATGAAAATCAGTTTTCACCTTTTAATTAAATAATCAAGACTATAACAAAGAAATACAATATTCAATAGTGATTTTTTTAGATGAATTTTTTAAACAAAAGTGAAGGTTTCACACCACCCCTGTTTTGAACTCTTTGGGTAATTGCTAAAATCACACACTGAAAGGTTGTTTAAACACCTGAAAGTAAAATAAAATATTAATAAAAAGCACTATTAACAGGGTGTCTTGTCTGAAATATTGGCGCAAATATGCCTATGTGATATCGTTTTCCTCAAAATGAATCTGGTTAGTCTTTAAAATATTAACTTATTGACAACTGGCAAAAGAAACGCATTTCCAATTAAAGCGTTTTGAAATTCTGGGGCATTTCGGTTAAGTGTCCCAACACTTTTGACAGGCAGTGTGCTTGCAAGCAACTAAAATGGCTGAAGTATGCAGATGTACAATCAAGTGACAGCTTTTTTGGAGCTGTTTAACCAAACTGTCGCATTGTTTGTTGTGTTTAGCGGGAGATGTTACGAAACAAGAGACGAGACCTGAGAGAAAAAGTCCTTCTCAGAGACACAGAGGACAAGCTGAGAGCCATCAGAACATGTCCCACAGAGGAGGAGAATGAAGGTACAGCTCATTGATTCCTTTGCTGGAAGACTGTTTTCTAAAGGGCCAGTGTAGCATAGGTGTACACAGTCGAGGTATTGAACTAACAGTCAGATTCTTCTTCGTCTCTTCCTCCAGAGGCTTTAGAGGAGGTTGATGAAGCGCTGGAACGAAGCCTCGCAGTGCAAAATGAGGAGGGCCGACAAGCCTCTTCTCAAAGCCAAAGATCATCCACAACATCCGCTGACTCTGCGGAATCTTCTGAAGAAGAGGAGCCTTTCCCTGACAAAGATCACGTCCCCATCTCCAAGATCCCAGAACCCTCCTGGGAACAGCCAGTGACTCTGGAGCTCCAGGCGGATGACTTCCTGTTGGATGCGGGGTGCGAGGTTGTTTCAGAAGAACAGGGGTCACTGCTGGAGGAAGTGCTGAGCTCCCTCAAGGGCCCTCTCGCAGCAGGCTTGGTGCTGGAGCCTCACGACAAAGTGCTGGAGCCTCAGGACAAGGTAAAACTCACTGACTCACTTACAGGTCCTCAACTTCCATTACTCGCTGCAGTCATTTGATAATACAAAATTTAATAAATACTCCTGACTCATAATGAATGTTCTTCAGGCTTTACACCTTGATCAGCAATAACATGATTGTAAATCTAATAACATTAATAACAATAATAATAATAATAATAATTAGTTTCAATATTAGCTTACTAATGACCTTAAATTTCAATGTAATAATGTACATTCATGATAAATTATCATAAATGATAGCCACATGCTAATATGTTAGCTGTGAGCTAACATACATTATTATGCTTTTCTTTACCTGCTATCAAGTTTAGGGTTACGATAAAGCAATATTTTTAGAGAAGTGAGGGTCACCCCGCATTTTGGGCTTGCTTATTTATTTGTCTTACACCTCATGCAATATAATCACCAGTAAAGTAGTGCTAGAACTTTAAGCGTACTTTATTTTTACCAGTATAATGGCCAGTGTGTCCAAAGTTGTGTGCAAGGAACGGGTATGATTGGTGAAATACTCATCCAGTTAAATCTTGTTCTACCTTACCTTAGGTGGAAGATGTGCTTGATATCCAGTCTGACAGTGACACTACAGACCCCCCTCACTCTATAGATAGAGGCTTGACCACAGAGGAACATATAATACCAGTTCCAAACACTCTCCCTGAATCAGATAAACATCTGCAAGAGGTAGAAGAGCCTCCCAAGCAAGATGAGGAGCCAGAGCAAGCAGAGGAAGAGGAATGTGTTGAGGAAACCGCATTTGAAGATCATCAAGTGCCTGAAGCTGAGGTTGAGGAAGTAGAGGATGAAGGTGAGGAAGACTGGGATGAAAGCAAGTACCTGAAGGAGGATGTGGATGAAGACAGTGAGACTACGAAGGAAGTTGTGGAGGAAGTGGCTGTGGAACTAGAGGATGAAAAAATGAAGAGAGAAAACAGGGATGAGAATGAGGAAGACATAGAAGAAGTAGAAGTTGAGCAAGAGGATGAGGTGGTGGTTGAGGAGAACAAAGAGGAAGATGCTGGTGAGGCAGAAGTAGAAGAAGAAGTAGACGAATATGATGAGACCAATGAGAGAACCCAAGATGAGACGTGTCCATTTGAGACTGAAGAAGAGCATGACACAAACGTTGAGGCCGAAAACCTTCATGAATTTGACCAGTCAACTGAAGATCATGAAGATACTGACTTGGTCTCTTTTGAGACTATGAGCCAGTCTGAGGATGTTCCAGTACAGGCACCTGTCAAGCAACCTTCCTTTGTGGTGACCACTTCTGTTGACCTCAGTTTTCCCAGTAAGGTATCAAATATTCCAAAGCAGCCTAAGGAGGAGGATGAGCATGAAATTCAACAAGAGGAGGCCAGTGAGCAGCAGGTCAGTCCAGAAGAACCTCAAGAAGAGTCTTCAGAAAGCGCTCAGCTGGCTGATGCCCATCCCGAGGTCCAGGAGGCGATGATTGAGAAGCACCAGCCAAATGCCACTGAAAGTCGACCTCGTTTTACCATCGCTCCTGCCTGGCATCGGTCACTGTCCAGCGGGTCTGCCAAGGAGACGCTCCAGGATGTCTCAGTCTTGGTAGCAGAGGAGGAACCTCTATTCAAAGAATCCCTGAGCGCAGATCAGCCTTCTGATGCTGTGAAAACTGAGCGTCCAGCCAGTCCGTTCCGCACTCAGAGTGTTCCGCTGCTCCCCGTCCAGAGAGAGAATGAAGAACCAGCCCCAGAGAACCCTTTCGGAGTTCGTCTGAGAAAGACTGCGATTCTGCACCGCTATGCTTCAGAAGGAGAAAGTCCCAGTGCCAGTCCCACCACACAAACAGAGCCAACAGAGACACACCAGGCCCTGATTATGGACCAGCTTGCCAGAAAGCCTACCTTGCCCAAAAAGCCTGATCAACAAGTCGATGGTGTTGGTGTTGTGAAGCCCAAAAGAACTACAGGTAGCCCATGGTTTTATTGTCTGTAGCCCTTTCCTATCCAAGGGTATACCAATATCCAGTGACTACTGAAATGGCCCTAACAATAATTTTAAACAAAACATTTAAATAAAACCGCTGGCCAGTTTTCGGCCAGTGTTTGACAAACGGTTAACAGTTCTGTTTCTCTACTGCGAGTCCCACCTTCCTAACCCAGTATTGGGCTTTGTTGTTTCTTGCTTACGTGTGATTGGCTGAAGCTCAAACACACAGATACATCACGTTTGGTGTTGATTCAGTAAGAGACGGTATACCGATACTCAGAAAGTACAGTAATGCCCCGTCGTTGTATGTATGATGTGGAGATAGTTAACATTGTTTTATGCTCAAATTGAAATATACTTGAAGGGTCCAGTCAGGTGACAAACTACGGTACTTTGTTATTGGTTACTGAACAACAGACCTGCGCCCTTGGTCCTACTGTATCTATATATGACTCATTATGACTCATTAAGCTTTTTATGTTACATTACTGCTATGCATTCAGTAACATTGGTTAATGTGTACCTGTTGGTCGACTAAGATTTTCCTTTGCAGGACCAGCTACAATTAATCTTGATCCCTCAGATGTATCCACAGATTCGTCAAAATGTCTTCAAAATGTAGTTATCAAAATCAAAGTAATTCAGAGTGGTTTGAAATAGTTAACTGTTGAGAAACTAACCAGCTCTGATTTATTTACAGCGATGGTGAGGGGTTATGATACAAATATAGGCATTTTTATTTCAGTACTGTTTTGCTTTCGAATGCCCTGTATGGACCCCTTTAATATGAATGGATTTAAAAAAATACATTTTAGGCCAAATTTTTATCTCAAGACTATCATAAAGTTACATCTCAGGCATCCAACAGAGTTTTCATGAACATTTTGTGTACCAACTTTGTGTGAGGTATCTTTTTAGGGACTAAATGCTTCAGACATCTGGTTCCATTCAAACAAACGTTACTCCATTATGAATGGCTTTGTTTACATCTGTGAATGGCTCTGTTTACAATGATCTGTGGAATTCTTTCTTTAAATCATTCTAAGGTCTTTATTTGAAGTACCCTGTGTGTTTGTTCCATCCTCTTGGGAACATCTTTACCAAAAAGTCTACCACAGAGGGTCTTTTGTATTTCTTCCACCTACTACAATAAGTTCAGCAATAGTGTTCAGTAAAACAAAATGATTCTTTAAAATGTAAAAACAGGGACTCAACAGCTACAGGTTCCAAACGTCCATTTGCAGAAACATATAGGTTTTAACTTGAATTTGCTCGTCAGAATAAACAAATATAGCAATATGCTATATCCATAAATGTGAAGATAAACAAATGATAAATAAGATAAAAAATAAGACAGTGCAATGAGTCTACTTACAGAAGCAAGAACCAAGTAACAAGGGGCAGCTCAGCTATTTAAGATCATTCAGCATCAAGTACAGTATTCAGGCCAAATTATCGCTGGGAATTAATGCATTTTATGAAAAAGTTCATGGTGTCTGTGTTTGTTTTGGAAGTGCTGAGTTGGTGTGATGCTTATTTTTGCCACGTTTTGGTGTTTAAAGATGCAGCCAAAGCATCTGTGGACAACACGGACCCTCCAAGCTGGATCTCTGTGGCCAGACAGAAGCAGAAAATCTTCAGCTCTCTGGAGGAATCTCCAGAAAAAAAGGTGCGTGTCCTAACACACCAGGTTACTGAAAATGGCCTTAGTCACTGAGGGTACTAATCATTCTGGGCCTGATTGTGTAAGAATGACTGGAATGTCTGATAGAAATGAGCTGCTCTGTTCAACCCCATGACTAGTTTGGGTTTAGTCAGTCTATACAAATGATTAACAGATGCTGCAATAGCTGTCTAGTCTCATGGTTTAGTTGTGAGAGTTTGCTTGTTTCACTTGTTTGCTTTGCTGGGATCTCACACCCATGAATCTCTCATGTTATCTCAACACTAAAAAAAAAAAAAGCTTATCTCACAAAATCGAGGTGCTGCAACGTGTCATCACAGCCAATAACAGCCAATACTGGAGTCGGCTGCTTATTTAGATTGGACCTAGTAGCTGTATTGGCTGATACAGCCCTTTCAAATTGGTGATTTGATTATGTGTGCTGACACTTAAGCAAGTTACCAAAATGGAGAATAAGCAAAATCAAGCTGTAGCTGAATGGCCTGTATAAACAACAGGAAAACCTCCTGGATGAAGTATTTAATTTTATACTATTAGGAAGTAAATGGTGGGACTGGACAGTATCGGGACAAATGGTGGAATTAATTTGGTGAAGTGTGTGGGTGTGTTGCAAATTTCCCACCTGTGGGACTAATAAAGGTTTATTTCATCTTGTCTTAAATAGTGCATGGTGCGGGTCATTTTAACCCTGATCAGAGCAGGAAGAAGGCCCATACAAAACAGCACAAAGTAGCTTAGACACATACAGATTCCTAATCCTTTGGTTTATTTGTCAAGCTCAGTGTCTGAGCTAGTAGTTTTTTCTCAAATTCTGCTGGTAAGGTTGACACACTGTCCTCTGAGTTTACCTGGAGTGATGTTCCATTACTGCTGCTCTTAATAGGCCTCATTCATTCTGAGCTGATTTCCTAACCAGCTGAAGTTCTAGGCGGTTCCTGTGCAGGCATGCTCGGCATGGCTTTGGCTATGCTGCCGGTCCAAGCAACACAAACCCTGTTTATTATTCTTCTTAAGACAACAATCACTTAGAATCCCAGCATTTATAATACAGTTGTTCTTTCCATGATGTAACTTGGGAAATATGTGTCATGGTTAGATTTGGGGAGTGCCATAAATGCGCTTCATATCTGTTCTATATCTAAACCGCATCAGACCAAAGACAGTCGCTTGTGTGAGTTGTGGGTATGTTTGAGTGTGTAAAGACCAGTATCACTGTGAACTGGTTTTCTTACTCTTCCCTTTCTCTCCTCTTTTAGGAGGAATCCAACCAAAAGGGTTCTTTGCCTGATTTATCGAGTCCAATCGCCAAAGATCATCTAAAACCTGTGGCTTCACCAGTTAAAGGTAAAGACGCTGCTGGGTCAGATTCTGCAGAGTGTGTGGAAGTACAGGCTTGACTTCACTGAAGGTTATTCCGAAAGTACAACAACAACGGAAAGCAGTCTGTGATCTGGTTAAGGGACAGCTCTGAGGACAGCTCACAGGATGCCGAATGTGTTGGAACTAGAAATGAAGATGAGGAAGTGCTGCCCTCTCATGGACAAGTGTAGTAAAAGTCCTTTTATTTTTGTTCAGCCTTCCTTGTGGATCAAGGGTGTCTAATTTCCTTTAGAATAGATTAATGAAATGACACTAAATATATACAAATGCAAAAAGGCACACTGAACAGTATATAGTTGGGTGCAAAAGTTTGAACGCCCCGAAGGACATGTTTTGTTGCTTTTGAAAATAATTACAAATCATCTAAGCCCTTTTTTCTAGCTAATTTTAGTTCATAATAAAAAAAAAAAAATTTGCACAGACCACATTTTGATGCTGTACTTTTCCCCGATATGTTGAATTGGTTGTGTTTAAAATTGTGAATTTTAAGTATGTGATGTGTGAAGGGTCATACATAATTTAGAGTTTTATTATTAATATCTTTAGGGGTGCATCTGTCCCACTTTTTCTGCACTGATACCAATTCTAATGCCTGAATTCAGTATCGGTGCTGCTAGGGCACTCATATTTTGTATTAGCAAAGTACATAAGCATAAATAGAGGCTCAGGAACCATAGCAGATGTTCATTTCAGGATTATGTTGTTTTATCTTTACATTTACCTTTACGTTGTTATCCAGAGTTACACAGTTTTTGCGTATGTAGCTTTAGGAGTCTTGCCCAAGGACTCTTATTGGTGTAGTGTGGTGTAGGGACTGAACCCTAAACTCCTGCTTAGAAGGCAAAAGGTTTATAAAATTCTAGGTTTAGAAACACAATCATTTGACTGATCCATTGAATAACAATCCAGAATATTGAATTGGTGCATCATTAGTAATGCAGATTATGCAAATAACTTACAGTATTAGAAAACATGTGATAGATAGACAGATAGATTTGTAAGGTCATGCTATATACTTATTAAAGTAGATAGATAGATAGATAGATAGATAGATAGATAGATAGATAGATAGATAGATAGATAGACAGACAGACAGACATGTAAGGACATGTTACTTACTTATTAAAAGAAAACCTATATTTACTTATATAAACAAAACTATAATACCATTTATTACCAGCACCAAGAAATCAAGAATATCGAAGTGCAGAAATAACTTTTTTTTGGCAATAAAGGCTTAATATATCACACTATAACTTTAATGCATGTTTTTTTCTTTAACCAGTGTCCTGCTCCTTGGAGATTTCCAAGCCAGCCTTAGTGGAGAAGGAGAGCAAGAGGAGCATCAGCCACCCGACTCCAGCTCCTCTAGCCCAGGATGAGCCTCCCTGGCTGGCTCTGGCCAAGAAGAAAGCCAAAGCCTGGAGTGAAATGCCACAGATTGTGCAGTAAGAGCTGCTGGGAAGCCTGAGCCCACGCACACCACGCTTCTGTACCGGATGTTTGCACGCACAGATAGTAACGCATCCCAATAAATGTTTATCACCCCTTTTTCCACAAAAGAACACAGATACACGGACTTGTGGTGGGTGTACGCAATATAATCTGATTCACCGCTTTGTCGCCTCGGGCCTCAGAGATCGGACCCTTCAGAAGAAAGGATCTGACAGAAGGTGGACCAGTAAGGCTATTAAGATCCATATTCTTTTGTCTTTCAGTTACGTCTTCAGACCTGAACACCTAAAAATAGGAAGAAACATCCTGGAGGTTTTAAAAGTTGACTTGTCTTAAAACATAAATTAAATTATCTTTGCTCAATTTGTTTCTTTTTTATCCAACAGTACATTTTTTTTTTTTTACAATCTCTTCTAATATGTAAAAAAAAAATCTTTGATGGACAGTGTTGCTTTTGTTCACAAAAAAGAGCAAGAAAAGAACTCGAACTGCCCTCCTTGAGGAATATATATGATAATTATCCAATATCCTTCGTAACTGTGGTCGCAGTAATCATGTTCGGAAGAGTCCGAAGGTGTCCTTGTATTTATTTATCTCTTTCATGTATGTTTTATGTAATTTTGTTCTATTTTTGTATTACCTTTCCGTGCACAGTTTTACGACTTGTACATAAAAACCTGAAGAAAGAATTTCCGCCTCCTTTATTTCATCGACCAGCCGAAGGCTCACGTGTCTCCTTGATCTACAGTTTGTTCATTCTTGCTTTTAATTGCTTGTACAAATAGGATAAAAATAAAAACAATTCAGCCTGCTCGGGACAGTAAGTATAGGTGAACAATTCAGGTCCAGAAAATAAAAATCCTATACAGGAATTTGTGCCGACCACGTGGTTTTATTAGCTCAAACCAGCAGGTGGTTTAAACAAAATCCTGGTGCGATTATTTTACTTTCTGGACCTGAATTGTCCGCCTCTCAATCTTAATCTTAAGGTTGTGGGTTCGAGGCCTCATGTTGGGCTTTGCATGTACACGTTTGGGGCAGCTGGTGGCCTAGGGGTTAGGGAGTTGCCCCTGTAATGGGTTCGTATCCCAGGACTGCCAGTGGCACCACTGAGGTACCCTTGAGGAAGGTACCGTCCCCACACACTGCTCCCCAGGTGCTGTGTTCCTGGCTGCCCACTGCTTCACTTGGTGAATGGGTTAAATACAGAGAAAGAAGTTCACACTGTGTGCTGTGATCTGGCGTGTTCACGTGTGACTATAAGGGGCCACTTTACTTTTTAATTTCCTTACATTAAGGTCCATATGTGTTAGAACAGGAGTTTCCAAGTCCTAGAGACCCCAGAGGGGCTCTGCACATGTTTGTCTTGCCTGTTCTACACACCTAACTCCAGCACAAGAGGAGCTTGTTTGTTAATGAGTTGAATCAAGTGCACTTGGAGAGACGAAGAATGTAAATGAGCCTAATGTGGGGTTGTCAGGACTGGGATGGGGGTCCCAGTATCAGATCATGTCTGTAGATGGATAATAAATTCAAACGCTGCCATAGCACCCAGGTTTATGACTTTGCTGATTGATTGATTTATTCATTGACTGACTGATTGACCATAGATACTGTCATCTGATGCAATGATTATCATGTATTTTTATGGCCAATTTCTTTACAGCCAAACTGCCCCGCATTTGTTCTTATATTGGTCATTTATTATTTCTTCAAAAACAAGCACCAAATAAAATTACTGCAAAACGCACTGGTGTGAAACACACTCCTAACAGATAAAGCATTCAGAATATCTTATATTTCCAGAGATAGCATGCCAAACTAACATTACTCCTCTTACAGACTCAACAAATATCCCAGCCCTTTTATGGCAGAGGCCTGTTTTCCGAATGTGTGCAGCGTAGAATAGCAGGTTTTACACAAAAGTAGATGCTCTTGCAGTCAGAAATGGCATGTTTATGAAGTTAACAGTCCAAAACCACAGGAAACGTACCGTCTGAAGGAAGGTGATGTTGTTGACATATGAGGTAAAGAGTTTGCACCATGTAGATTTCATGCGTCAAATAAACGGACTGTGCATGAAATACTGTGATCTGATGAAGTGCTCAGGATTATATCACAAAAAATCGCTAAAATATTGGTATATGCCTTGTTTTAAGATGTGCTGGGAGTTTGAGGGGAAGACCAAGATGGAAAGGCTGCTGTGAAAGAGCAGAAATAGTTTCTCTCGAGTTTAATTCTAAATGTGTCTTCTCAGCCTTTTTTCTTTTTATAAATGATTAATACTGTGGAGCCCATGCAGTGAGCTGCCTTTCGTTATTTACGTCTAAAAATGCAACACAGATCAGCTGAGATTGCCTGATTATTTATATTTACGGCGTTTAGCAGGCGCTTTTATTCAAAGCTACTTCCACTCCCTAACTACAGGGGGCGGTCTCCCTGGAGCAACTTGCTCAGGAACCCAGTGGTGGTATGCTGAAGGTAGGATTTGAACCCATGACCTCTTGGTCCAGAGGCGAGTATCCTACCCACTAGTTTACTAATCTATCTTTCCAAAATAGTTTATCTTTCAGTGTCAGCAATTATTAAATTCAGTTTATGATCATTCTGGAGTACCAAATTATTAATATTGTCTAATTGTTTCAATGACTCATTGAACAGGCCTGATTCATGACTTCTAATGGGCATGTGGCTTTTTATTATTTAGCTTTTTTATTTACTGTAAAGAGAGAAAAATGCAAGAGTTTATGGAGTGTGTGAGCAATCATGTGAGGTTTTATTGCTGCTCTTGCACAAGTGGGTCATTTTTTGAATGGTCTTCAATGACAAGACGTTCTCAGCAAATTAGCAGTTAATGAATCCACAGCAGACTGTGCCTCTAGGCTATGTGACAGTTACCTGTTTATTGCTTGTTTATTTACCTCATCCTGAGGCTCAAGTGCCGACTCCAGCCAGCCCAAACCCCATAATTAGGTGTCACTTAGCTGCTCTATATATATTAGACAATAGCAGTGCAAGACAACAGGCCTCTATTACAGGGTTTGGAGGTTTGTTGCATCCATACCTTACAACCATTAAGGTTCTTCACCACCCCATCCCATCAGGAGGCCAACTGCTTCTCTGACTCATGAGCAGCGAGAGAGAAATGCATCAAACCTTAATAAACCTAGCTCCAAAAACAATCCAACAAGAAACGTTTGGTATAGTCTTCAGATTTATGCTGAAGTCACTTGAGAAAATGTGTCCAAAGTGAAGCTCAAGTCACTGGTCTATAGTACTATTCACCATATGTGAGACACTAGTAATATAGTGAGACACTAGTGGGGTATTATTTTAAAGCACAATTATCACAATTCGTCCTGTTAATCGCTTTTATTCTTACAGATATTGTTGTTTTACTGCGTTACATTACATTACAAAAATACAGTTAAATGAGGCAGTGACAGAAATATACACTACCAGGCTAAAAGTTTTAGCCAGTGTTTCAAGTTTTTTTAAATTGAAATTCAAACAGTTCAAGTCCAGTGAATAGCATGAAATGATACAAAGGACAGTGCTGAACTGCGAGAGGTTTAAAAATGGTGAGGTTTCCCAGAAGTGGGAAATAATTCTGTAGCTCCATGCAGGTCCTCTGGTATGTGTCGAGTTGGTCGGTTCATCCTGCAGCAAGATAGTGTCCCAAAACATAAGTCCAAGCTCTGCCAGAACTACCTCAGAAAACAGAACAAGATGGTGAGCTG